>JBBMOC010000024.1:2007007-2025748 GCA_037975185.1 Centropyge bicolor | reverse complement strand
CTCCCCCACTTGCTCCCCCCTCTCTCTCTCTTTCCCGGTTTGTCTGTCTCCCTCACCCACAGGCGTGCCCGTGCATCATAACTCACTCGGTGTTGAAGTGTGTTGAGGTGTGTTGAGGTGTGTTGAGGTGTAAACTGTGAGTGAGTAGCAGACAAAACATGTTTGAGATCAGTTCCTCGGGCATAACTCACCCTCTCACCTGAGAAAGGAAAGCAGCAGTACTTTTCCAAAAATATAGGTTACTTGTGTATACTTATTATATGCAGAACTGTGCCACTAAAATGACGAGTAAATGTCTATTAAATAACACTCAACAAAAAAAACACACCTTAATAAAATACCTGGAAATACGGGCCTGGCTGTCAGGTATTAAACTGTTTATATTTCCTCTGGACGAATGCTGGGTTTGTGTACTAATTTGTGTATCAGAGCAGCGGGATTAGCACTGAGGCAGACAGGATGGGGCCACACAGAAATGATCAAACGCCCTCTCACGCTCTGTTGAATGTATGGGGTATAGTCTTGGCTTTGCTCGGCTCACAGAGAAAACACAAGACGCTCTCGGTGAATTCTCCCAGTCAGGCAAATAAAATGATGAAAGGAGAGTAGGAGCCTCCACTGGGGTATAAAAAGAGTTTCCACTGACTTTGATATGGGCCTCTGATGGCACTTCAACCATACCTGCTCGTTCTTATGTGGCCGCCTTCTCTCACCTGTGCACTTTCAAAGCAATCAGTTATACATTGTAAAGCTCTGAAACAGACACAGGGACTTTTTAGGTGGGTATTTATAAGTGGAAGATTCAGCATCCAAAGAGAGACCAAACCACTTTTCATGTCTCTTAAATTAGCCCGTGGGTCGGTTGAGTCTTGTTCTTCCACTTTCAGATCAACAAAGACAGCACAGGATCAGTCGCAGGCAAATAACCTGAAGATAAAAACAAAAGGGTAAGTTGCCTTTTCTAGCTCAGGTGAGCTCACTGGAGGCCGTGTCCGTGTGTGTTTTTGCGCCCCGGCGTGCGTGCATGTGTGTTTGTGTCACCGTATGACATACTATTTGTGTCTGCATGTGTTTGTGTGAATTGTATCACTGCAGGCCAGTTTGATATTTCAAGTCATTACCAGCGTCAGAAAGGGAAGAGATTACAGGGTACAGCGGCAATAACACACACTATTAGCAAGACAAGGTGTTATTATGCCTCTGGTGTCAGGTGAGATGTCAGAGCAACTAGTCTGTGTCATGCTTACAATTGCTGGATCAGCAGGCTTACACAGTAACACGTGAGTAATGCAAACACATTAACGAAGAGGCAACTATATAAATCTTTTCTGAATGGAGAGCTGTGAGATTCCGTGCTTTTATTTTGTTAATCCGAGACTTTACTAAATAAGACCTCGATCTGGAAAAGTGAAATATTCTGGACAAAAATACATTTTGATACAACATGACATTTTCAAGCATCTGGTTGTGTAACTTGTCATCAAGTTGCAACATGAAATCCTACCATTGTTTGGACAGAGTCACAAACTTTCTGTTACAGTGCAGTTTTTTTTTTCTTTCACTTTCAGATTTGAAATTTTTCTCCGAGAACTCTCCCCTGTACAGTAAGTGTGTTAAAAGCATTAAGAAAATGCTCACGGCCGCAAATGTGAATGAGCACATTAATTTCGCCTGGCTCCTTTTTTCCCCCCTCCGTCTTTCTTGTTGCGTCTAAATTTTCCATGCCTGGCCTCCCTACTGCTGAGAGTGCTGTTCCTCGAAGCCGCAGTGTATTTTGAAGCAAGGTCGGGAGAGAGCCAGTGGCTCCAAAATCAGGCACAAGACTCCCAGTGTTCCACTGTTCGGCTCGCTCTTGGCACCGGCTCCTGACCAGAGAGGTCTAGCTAGCCACAGCCGCTGCGTGTGTGTATGTGTGTGTGTTTGTGTGTGAACATATATAGCCCCCCTTCCCCTCTCTCCCTCCCGACTTCTGAGCCTATATAGAAATAGCTTTGGTTGACTCATTTATGGGCTCTCCCACATAGAAACGGTACCTAGGTGTGAGTCAGAGAGACTCGAGCATGGTCGCTTTTGGAGGAATTTTCAGTTTTTATTTTAACCCCCCGATCCTTGCCCCACTCATATACACACAGTCTCCATAACAGTGAGATGTACATGAAAGTGAAGTGGAGGAGGGCCCAGATGTAGTGGAGTTTGACAAATCTGAACACACAAGCAATTCAGGGGAGCTCCTCTAAATTGGTTCCATACCTTGGCTGACAGTGGTGAGGTCATCCCCCAAAAGAAAAAGAGTCTGAGCCGGCGATTCTGACGACGCTCAGATTTCACACTCTCCCTGCTGCTGTCATTATAGACCATCATACAAAACGTCTTTACAGGAGGATAGTGTGTGCTCAACCGTAACCTGTTGTGAAAGATAGAATTTTGTTTAAGAAGTTCAAAAAAAAAAAAGAAGGGGGTTGGGGGGCGGACCACACATCAAATCCTCACACTCGATTAACACATATGGATCTGACATTAATCCTGAAGGTTCCTTTAAGTATGTCAATGGAAAGCCATCCATCTGTCTTCGTCCTCAGACAGAATATCCACCCGGGGTCTGGAAGTCTAGGACGCAACACGCAAAACCACAGCGAATATAAATAAATGGCTGTATTTCTCTTCCCTGCTTTTGTCTGGTCAGGACACTCCGTGGAGAGCCTGCCAAGTTGAGCATCTACATTTGGGTTTGGCTGTTCCCCTCTCCCGACAGCTCAGCGCGGGCCAAACCACAGGAAAAGGAAGCGAAAGGTCCTCTCTGAAGGGCTTATAAAATATTGTCCCGGGTAAAAATGGCCGACGTGAATGGCAACATTCAGTCCCTCCACTACAAACAAAAGGCCTTTGAAGGCGAAACATGGGCTAGTTGCTCTTGTTTTTACTACCTTTGCTGCCCAAACCCTTGTGTTTTACTGTTTCTCATAGTTCATTTGAGTTTCTAGTAAGTGCTTTGTGTTTTCTGGCACAGACGTTGCGCATGATATGGTGTAATAACCTCGGAGAACAGCCCTTTAACTGTTTATTGGCGCTGCTCAGACATAGTTATGGCTTCAAGTTACCTGGAAACACCATCTAATATAAATGTTGCCAGTGCTATCAATGCATGTAGAGCATATTTCTAAAGTGCTACACTTTCAGATCAGGTTTTAGAGCCTTAAAATGTACATGATAAACTGCTAAGTGTCTAAATGTTTGCATGCTTTTTCAAACCAAAAGACTCCAGTTACCTTCTATTTTAACTACCACAGTTTAATTTGATATTTGTCAAATGGGATCGGAACTTCCCTGGTTCAAATCCGCAAAGCAGCTGGGAAAATCTGTGGAAGAAGAGATACTGCTGCTGATGTGTCTTTGAGCAAGACATCCAAACCCTTAACTCCTCCAGGGCTGCCCCGTTGCTAAAAGTGTAATTAGTGTGTGGTTTTCCTGGTTATTGCCGGAAAGGATTGGTGCTCAGCTGAGTTTTAGTGGATGATGAAAACACAGGGCTAAATGTCCATCATCAAAAATGAGGATATTTTCTTTAAAGCATTATTTCAATTCAGGAAATACAAAATCTACCTACAGACGCCTCAAAAAACGAATTAAGACATCTGTACAAATAACACATGGGTGTATTAGGATTTGTTATGTGCCAGTCTTGGCCATGCTTTGAAACTTCCTAGACTCCAGGAAGTGACTGTGTGTGTTATTGTTTTTTCTATGGATTAAACAAATCAGATATAATGTGTTTATTATTGAGCTCTACAGGTGCTGGCAGGTGGATTTTTTTCCTCCATCATATTTAGCATACAGTTATAGGGGTGGTATCAATCTGCCCTCTGATCTTTCAGCAACCCAAAAATGTCAAACTTTAATTTTTAATTTCTTTAACATTACTGCAATGCTTGTGAACTGATGTGTTACACTCACACTAAGTAGGGTCGTAAACCATCGGCACAGTTGGATTCTCCTGAATAAAATCAAAACATTTTGAAGCCACTTTGGTTATTAAGTGTCAGTGATCCAAACCCTCAAATTAGTTCCACAACAACTGTAACTGGCTGAGTTACAACTTAACCAGTGTACGGTATACCTGCAGTGTAAACGCCCAGTCGTGAAATTGAACTGATATGTGGTGGGGGTGGTGGTGAGAACCTCTTCCATTTCAATGTTTTTCCATCTCTGGTCGGTGGAGTTTTGCCCTCCCAACAAACACACACACATATATAATACAAAACCAATGTCACAAATACTTAAAGTCAAACAGTAAAGCAAACCAATCGCCTCCTACACACACAGATACAAACCAAACACACAAACACGCACCCACACATCCTCCCATCTTCCCACCCACTGTCTCTCTTCTTGACAGTGTCTGTGACAGAATATATTTGCGCAGTGTGTGTGTGCATGGATGTATGTTCTTGCATGTACGTCCTCGTAAGCATAAAGACACATTGAGTGTGTGTCAATGAACGCGCACCAACCTACACACTCTTATGGAGACACGGAGGTGCATGAATGCATGGCCAAATGCACCGGCGCATGCTGTATATGCACGCACGAGGTGTGTGTGTGCGAGGGCTCGGTGTGCCAGTGTGATGTGTGCGGAGGGCCATCTGGTCACCCCTGCCATGCCGTGGTCCCTGTGAAGTGCTGTCAGCGTGGCCGTTGTGGTCTCCCGGTGGCGACTGAAGGCTTGCTGCACAGCACTTCCAGCCCAGGCAGCCGACCTCAGAAAAGGAAATTTGGGTCGCTCAAATGGAGGGGTTGCTCCCGAGCTATTTACAGAGCCCTCTACCGGTCCAGCGCCACCCACGATATTCCATATGAGAACCAGTGTGTGTGTGGTGCCTGCGGTGTGGTGTGTGTGAGTGTTGGGGGTTGAGGGGGGAGGGGGGTTGGCGGGGCAAGTGTGCGTGTGTATGTGAATGCAAGTGCTTTTATGAGGAAATGCAGGCTTTATATACTCATGTCTGCAGGCATGTGTGCCGCGTCCCCGGCATACGAATGCATGAGTGTTTCAGTCGTTATTAAAAAACATTATGTGCTATAATCAGAAACGATCTGCTTTACGCTTTGATTATTAGATGCAGCCGAAAGAAATGTTGGCAGCAAAAGTAAACAAACACCTTTTTTCTTTGAGTCAAATGCCAAATGTTTCTCATTCTGCTGCGCGACAAGAACATAAAACTGCAAATACATATTCCAAGAATCACAAATCACTGTCATGTTTATGGATATTGTATCTAAAGAGTGAATACCGGAGCCCAGATCGAGCCAATCCTTCCCTGACCTTGCCTGTATAAACATCTGGGGCGTCATGGTTGCTGATCATGGAAATACGATGAGGATATGGAGAAGAGCGGAGCCTCAGATTAATGAGAAACCTGCCTGTAGGAAACTTTGGTTCAAGTGAGATCATGGGCATTTCTCTTCTGATGCCCGTCAATTGGCTTCAGTGGTTTTCTGGTTGAGCTCTGGAGACGTGGGGGAAATAATGCTGAAACAGGCCTGCGGATCCATTCGCAGAGACGCTGAGGATCTGCTGTGTATTCGCAGTCATTTCGTGATTAAACCACATCGCACCTACTGAATACAAACATGTCTCAATGAATTGAGAATTGGGAAAATCAGTCGACCAGACAGAAACGTTTGTAGGCATATCACAAGCTGCGGTAGGGTACGTTTCAAGCACAGGAGCGAAAATGAGCACCCCGCCTACGTCCTCTTGATGTATCTAGGAGAGGTAAGCAAGTAAACAAACTCTTATACGCCTACAGACTGAGGACGGTCCACTGCCACCCAAGGGGAGACCTCCAGCATTTCTCAAAGTATCCCTGTGTTGTGAATATTAGGTTAAGGTTATTTTAGGCTGACCTGCTCCAGAAGCAAATTACAGTGCGAGAAAGGGGGTGAAAAACAAGTGGGCTGTCCACCATGTAATTTTCCTGTTTCTCTTTCAAAGGATGAGGTATTCCTCGAGGAAGCCCTGTTAAATTTACAAGCCATGACCCCACATCGGTGGGAAGGAGGCTTCTCTGACAGGGGGAGAAGGGGCATGGATGGAGCTTTACGACTTTCTTGTCTAGCGTTCGATGGAGTCGTGTCGCTGCTTTTTTTTTTTTTTTTTCCTCGCACGTCTCTCCAGAAGTGTTTTTGAGTTTGGCTCCGTTCAAAAAGAACACGATAAATCTTCTGCCTCTGTCACAGTTTAGCACTAACACTCATGCATACCAGACTTGGCTGGCATAAGATTCTTGAATAAGACCCTCTGGCTGATCTAAAGAAACCTCACCCTGAATAAAGGTCTTTCCTGCCTGAACAAGAGAGCAGCCATTAGAAGAATGAAGATCACTGCTTACTCCTAAAGTGTTCCTCCAGACGTCTCAACCATAATTATGCCAGTCTGGGAGAATTACAGGTACCCTGGCATTACTTCTAATGCACAAGATACACACACACTTACCTCTTATTTATCAAAAGGTACTACACTCCTGTTTTCTCTTGCTTCAAGTTCGTAAACTGTTCAGAAAACCATTTAGCTTGGCAACTTTGATCTTAGCCAAGACTGCCTTACTGGCTATAATTATGCCTTGAATATCTCCTGTCAAATTGCAACCAGGGAGCTGATGAGGCTTGAAACCAAATGATTGAGTGTTGACACACAATGTTGTTAATACACATGCTATATACATCATCGATACCTCCTCCTCCAGCCTCTTCCAGAGCATCCTCGTGTACAAGCTGCAGTGCGAGGCGGTATATTCTTCCTCTGAGTTTCCAAGGGGCCCCTGCAGTCGTGTGGGGAGGGGGGAAGGGATGTGCGCTGCAGTGCGGCTTGCTGGTTAATTATGGGTCGCGAGCTGCAGCTCGGCTGGCCTGGGCGGGTGTTGGAGCCAGTGGGTCTGGCACAGGGAGGTCTGGCCACAGACCCCGGCGGTGACGGCATGAAGTCTGGGACGAGTCAGAACACCAGCCCGGGGTTTGGAGCATTCCTTGCATTCCCTCCTCCCATGGCTGCCTGCCCGTGTGTGTATGTGTGGATGTGTGAGAGAGCAGAGAGCAAGGGAAGGAAATGTGTGAAGGATGCAATGTGTGTGCATGTTCATAAGGACATGTGTGCATGTTTTACTTCCTGACCGTATGGATTGTGCACCCAAGCTCAAAAACAGGGCAGCGGTAATGCAGAACCCTTCCCAAAGAGCTATAATGATATGTGGTCTGAGAGTGAGAAGGGCAGCTTAGTCCTTGATGAAACTGCCATCACTGAAGAGACAGATTTCTTTGGCATGCTATGCTTATATAAGTTACATTTGAATGGTTTTGACATCCATAACCAGTCTAATCTCTTGTACACTTGTTTAAAGCTGTGCATGGCTCACTTCCATATGTTTTCCCAGTTGAGAAACAACCCTGTCCCGAAGGCAGGAACTGGAAAAGTTGTGTAAAAGATGTGATCTCCTACCATTAAACAGTGTAAAAAAAAAAGAATGAGACTTTCTAGAGAGATGACTCTGAAACCTTAACTTTACTTAACAAGCAAACTTTCCAAACAGTGAAACACCCTTATGTCTTGAAACACACCTTCGTATAGTTTCACAATCGCAATGGTTTCAAGTTTACTTTAGTGTGACCTGACACATTTGCAGTGGACAGCATACGCAGCGTGTAAGAGACAGCACACAAATTCATTTAGGCCAGAGTTAGCTGGGTAAAATTCAGTCCTCTTTTCCACTTAACATACGTTTTGATTTTAAACAATCTGTTGCAACATTTGCAAACTGAATTGAAATGGGACTCTTTGCTATTTGCAAACCTTGCAAACAATTTCCTTATAATATAATTCTAAGCTTCGTGAAAAGAACTGCTTAAGTTGATACAGATGTGTAATTGTAATTGTCTTTATTTTCCTCATAATTTCAATCACCAAATGTCTTTCCGGGAAAAAGGGACATTATGTAAATTATGGAAATAAAATGTGACCCCAATTCACTGTATGTGATCTCAGCCTGAACTGTTGTCTTGTGTTTTACAAGATCAGACAAGAGGAGTTGAGGATGTATTCAGAGAGACAAATAAGGCCTAATAAGTTGTTGACTTCTGTAATTAAAGTGTTTGAATGGTCCACTTGTAGGTCTCTATGTGACAAAACAGATATTCTGTTCATAAAAGTCTGGGCCTTAGTTATTCAGATCAAGTCTTACATCACTCTCAGTAGAAGTTAAGTGAAGAGCCTCAGTCTCCTGCCATGTCAGAGGCTACTCTCAGCAGGTGTTTAAAGCACTTTTAAAGCATTTTTATGTGTGTTCAGAGGAGACGAGACCTGCTGCAGACACAGACAGACACGGAGCAGGCCGCAAAGACAACGAGGAAGTCTCGCTGAAAGCACACATCAAAGCAGGCCGTCAACAGGCTGCCTTGTGTACACAGCTCAGGCAGTTCTTTACATTCAACGCAGGCCACGTCAGCTCACCTGCGTGTCGTAATAAAGCCGCCGTGTCGAGTGTGTCAGCGTCAATGTATTGACACGAAGTAACCTTTCTCACTCAGCTGTAGAAGTGTCTCAACTTTAAAACAGCGAGCCGCGGTTTTATTTTTAGCTTCCTTGATGTTGAGCTGTGCTTTAAAAAAAAAAAAACACTAACAAGGAAGGAACCTCCTCACATTTGTCTGTCATGTATCATATTCAAATGTGCGCAGCTTCACCCAAAGGTAAAGAGTTAGTTTGCTCAAAAATAGCTCCAAAGTGGGGGAGAGGGCCACCAAAAAAGCCCTATTTCTTTCTCCCCACACAACCTTTATTTTGACAAGGCTGGGAGAATAGGGTATTTATATATGGGGCTGTGTGCTGTGGTTTCTCCACAATTACAGAGTGGCAGTGCTTAGACTGGGAGGCGTGCTGGAGGTTTATGGAGGGGGACATGAGGGGACCAGCCCTCCTGAGCCTCTTACAATCTGACGTATAGACTCAAATACCATGCATTCATACGGAAACATGACTTAAAGCGCAGTCCATAAGACTTGCAGGCAAACAAACTGCAAAGTCATCAGTTGACCCCCCCGGGGAAAAAGGTTAATGCAAAAACGTGTTTTATGCATTTAAAAGTATGAACAGAATTTTTCCAGGTTGAGCCAAACCTCCGTAGCCCCAAACCTTTACATTGCAATGAGACTCAATTTCAGTGTTTAGAAGGTGGTCAGTAATGTTTTGAGTGGTTCTGGCGTGGGCTGGAGCCTCTCTTTGTAGATCTACTGTATTATGGTTGCGATATAAACAAGGATTTTCTACCAAACGTCTTGCACAACCGCTGCAAGCCACGTAGAGGAGAACAGTGGGAGTTTGTGTTTGTTTCGTGGATGCTGTGTTGAATCTGGCATCGGCCTCTGCAGGGGTGAGCAGAGGGGGGGGGAGCGGGGGGTTTGCGGTTCTGCCGGGCAGCCTGGAAGTCAGTCAGGGCGGTGGCTGAACCACCTTCCCTCCACAAGCCGACATCCACCCCACTCCCCAAACACACACGTACATGTGAACGCACATTTTCACAGAAGCACATATGAGCACATGAAAGCAGAAATACGCGCAAAACTTACAAGCTGCATCTCCTCTCTTTCTTCTCACAGGCTGCTCAGTACAGTGGATTGAGGAGGATGGCGTGCCAGGCAGGCAACAGGAAATACAAGACGGCCTTGTTTACAAGGGGAGCACGTGATGCAGCAGCTACACACACCAGAAAGACTGGAGCCACAAGAGAGTAGAATTAATTAAACACCTCTTTAGCAGTCTGCAGCGAACCAAATAGGTAGCTCTTTTTTTGGATGAGGATATATTTTTGCTGAACTTTATAATGCTTCAGACTTGTTCATGCCTGTCTATACGTCATGCCTGGCTTTGAAATGTAATACATCTCCAGGCCTGTGAACGCTCTCAACAACAGCCAGGGAGCTTGTTGTGTCTCTGCGCGAGAATGACAGATACCTGCAAATGGAAAACAAACACGCAGAGCTGGTGCTGATAGATATACCTACAGCATGCTCAATGCACTGACATACATTTTGCAGTTTGGCACGGCGGGCAGCCTATGTGCCAGCTATGTGCTGATAGCAGCTTCATCCTGTTGGTTTATAATAATGCCGACCTGATCATCTCGTTCGTGTTTCCAGGCTTGTTCTTGTTCCCTCCTACGCCTTGGATTTAGTCACCATGGCGGCAAAACAAATACTTGCATCAAATGTAGCATTTCAATCACAAAACCTGCATTTTCTACCCACATTAAAGGATATCATGGTTTCTGAGTGGAGACAACATTGCATTAAGGTGTGTAGAATGCATTGTGGGTTTGTTTGCATTTGTGGTTGGTAGTCTTAGGGAGTATTGTGATGTACACAGTGTGGTTTCAAGCATAACTGAGAATAAATGGGAGAATTTTATGATGTCACAGGTACAGTGAAATGTTAAGATGCCACTGGCTGAGCTGCTGAATGACTTATTGTAATATGAGCTGACTGTAACCATACCCACACGTCTGGCTAAATGTTTTAGAGGAAATATGATGGTTGGATCAGTTGTCGTCTTTACAGTGTGTCTTTGTTTCAATGTCATAGTGCAGACAGCCAGTACAGTAGGTTATTCAAACTACAATACAGATGAACACTGTTTATATCATTACCACTTGCACTTTAACAATGGTGGAGGAAGTCTTCAGATCCTTTACTTAAGTATAAGTACTAATGTCACACTGTGAAAATTCTCTGTTATAAGTAGATGCCCTGCATTGAAAATGATACTGAAGTAAAATCAGGGAAATTATTTAAAGTATTAAAAGTACTTTTAAGTAGTATCTAGTATGTAGTGTATATGCATTAATGTAAAAAGCAGGATTTTACTGCTCATTTTTATCTATTTTGCAAGTGACCACAGCTGGCATTAGTATTTGCTATATTATGGATTAAAATTATTATTATTATTATTATTATTATTATTGATTGTTTTTGATTTGTGAAATTGGTTAACTAGTGAGACATGCTATGACAATTGTCCAGACAAAATTCAGAATTAATCGAAAATGAATTGAACTGATTCAAAAGAAAATTTAAAGCTGGAACCATGAAATGTTTTACATTAAAAATTATCTAACTTGTACAACTTGAGTAAATGTATTAATGACATTACACAAATGCATTTTAAATAAAGCATTATTATTATAATCACAGTATGACTTTATATATAAAAAAATACTCAATTACAAGTAAGGTCCTGCATGCATAAATTTAGTTCAGTAAATTAGCAGGAAAAGAAAAGTATCTTGAATGATCCCCTTCAGAGTTGTACTGTTATTACTATTACTTTCAAAAACTTGTGATGTGGTTTAATCCATTGCAATGCATCATGGTCATCATAGATACCAAATCATAACTTGAAAAGTATAATGCAAATTAATGTATCGTAGCAAAATGTACAATAGTCTCTGAAGTATAGTGGAATAGAAGTACAGTGTTTGAGCCTTGAATAAAGGCTCTAGCAGCTTTTTGATCAATATCATTAAGTAGAAATATTTCACAACTCCTATTTGCATTTTCATCAGCATCGACTGTGGTGCTCCATGTTACCGCCTCACAGGTTTGTCACCGGAGACGTATTTAGGGCATTTTTATTTTCTCTGCTTCTTCCTCTTCTCTCTGCACTCAGTGACAGATCAAATAGGAGCTGCTCCCGTCACCTGTCAGAGGAATGTGCCAGCGCTCTCATCCATCACCAGCTCGACTAGAACAGGCAGAGCTGTGGCTCCCTGCAGGCCCCAAAGAGCCCCCGGGGCGAGCAGCGCCTTACCTGGCGAATCGGCAGGGGCCGGCGTGCGCGTGTGTTTTGCCGTGCGTGTGCAGATCAACACGCAGGTTTGTGCTCACGCATGTTTACGAGGCATCGACGCAGCCAGTGGTTCCGTCACGTGACCCAACATGTCCTGCCCTGCTCAGCGGCCTATGTGATGTCTGCGGTTTAGACAGGGCGTTCCAGCGTGTTCACCACCAACCTGGGAGAAAGAGGGGGATTTGGCATGTGTCAACAGGCATACCTGTAACCTGGGAGATGTGCCCTGCAGGCACCTAGTGATTTTCTCATGATTGTGATGGCCAGACGCAGACGACAGGGCTTGCAAAAGTAGACTCCTCAGCAGGACTGAGGTGGCTTAGCGTGGCGTCAGACACACACACCACTACATTCCATTGGGATGCTCTTTATGCAAAGGGAGGGGTGTTACACCGAGTGTGTGTGTACGTGTGTGCATGTGTGCTTATATGCCTGTTTGTATGAGTCTATCACAATTACTGTTTGTGTTTGTGGCCACTGAGGGCCAGTGTCATGGTAGCGCTCAGGGAACAGAACACAGGTCCAACCCTGAGAACCTGAGGAACCTGAGTAGACGTTAGGGGACTAACGGAGTCTAAGGGGCTTAGGCCTGGCCCGACACAAACACTTACCTACTGTGTCTGCTGTCTCCGTCACTGTGTACTGGAAAACAAGAGCTTTGGTGGAGACACTGTATCTGAGGGGTACCCCTGGGCTGCTACCCAGGCCTGAGCTTTTTGTTACATATCTCATGTTTGTTTTCGGTTTAGGTCATGTTGAAACGATACTGCATCACTCACAATATTCCTCTTGTGTTTTTTTCCTCTCCCATGTCATCTCCCTGTCTTTCCTCTGAAGTGGTTCCCAACCCTGAGCTACAACAAGGTGGCCCTAAATGTGAGGTAAAGGTGTGTGTGTGTGTGTATGTGTGTGTAGATGTGTGTGTGGGATTAATCTCTCTCTGTCAGTTCGGAGACAAAAGAAGGACCTCCTGATAAAAGACAAGCCTCGCGTGTGAGAGTACAGGGGGTCTCTGAGTGACGGCTGGCATTGCATGACAAACAAAAGCAAATGATTGCCATCAGCTGTCATGAGGCACAAGATGAAACGCTTGCTGGAGACAGATGAAGAGAGTAACTCCTACTGTTGCATTTCTCGTGCCGCCACACCTTAAGACTCTCTGCTCTCTGTTTGATCTCGGTTGTCACTGTTGGCTTTGAGAGCTGCAGTGACAACAGAGAGGTGCTAGCACATTTTCTTTGTATGTCAAAGCTGTGCATGCGAAGGCATGTGTACATATTTGTGTGTGTAGCTATACACACTCAATGTACATGGCTTTACGTGTGTGTTACATGCGGTCAGTTAACATATGTTAACAGGCCTCACATATTCACATAATCATTTGCCTGGAGACAGCAGTCACTGCGCTGTAATTGACTCACTTTCTCTTGTCATTAATTTACATTAGCGCTGCATTTGTAGTCGCATATTGGCTCTGGCAAACGCCTAACTGAGGCAAGCTGATATGATAATTAAGATAAGCTGGTTGTAGACCCTGAGGTGAGTCTTCCTGGTTCACTTGTGTAATAGTAATAGCAGGGTTCCTCCACGACGAGGGATAGTGAAGCAGAGGAATCTCTAATTGCCCCAATTATCAAGGGAAACCTGCATTCCAGCAGGTGGTGGAGTGAGCAGGGCTCCGCTGATTGTTATGACATTACCTGTGCCATTAGCCGCTCAGCAGATTACGACACTACAAATAACCCGAGCTCAGTTTCACCCCGTCCATTGCATGACTAATAATGGAGTGGAATTACAGTTTAACGAGTTTATTCTAAATTAAAATGCGA
Source organism: Centropyge bicolor (assembly GCA_037975185.1). Lineage (NCBI taxonomy): Eukaryota > Metazoa > Chordata > Actinopteri > Pomacanthidae > Centropyge > Centropyge bicolor. Next base: position 2,012,032 of record JBBMOC010000024.1, on the reverse strand, counting down.
GCTATTTTAGGCGAGGAGATGGGTTACAGTCTTGGACAAACAAGGATTCAAACTCACTGAATGTGTAATTGTTTTGGGTGTGGTGATTTGTTTGTTCTCCTTCCAACAGCGGCGTCATTGCCACTAGCAGAGAACAGGGTGGCACGCTGGATCAACACAATGTAATCAAATGTTCACCTCAGATCAGCCCGACTTATGAAGTTCACGGAGTGCTCAAGGCGAGGTTACAATTACTTTTTCTTTGTTGTGCCGCCAGCTTGTTATACTAGATGGACTCAACTGGTTTTTACCTTTCGGATGCAAAGCGAATCGAACTTGTGATTCGTCCTGTGATGTGATGTAGAGATGCCTTCTTTGCAGACATACTGCACACTGGTGCTCACACACATACGCTTGTTGCATACACCTCCGAGGCCGAGAGGTGCAAGAGCAGGGTGAACTTCAAGGGTAACTTTGCGGCTAAGCCTCGGCCATCTCGTGTCAAGAGGTTTGGATTAGTCACACTCTGAGGTGTACCTTTTGCATTATTTATGAGCAGGCTCCCTTGTTACTTCCAGCCCCCACCTTCACCTCCACCCCTGCCATCCGTGCCAGCTAGGATTTATACCACTGGTGTAGCTGGCAGGAGAAAGAAGCACACATTAATTAAGTAAATGGAGACAAAGTGTGGCCGGACCGCACTGACCCCTAAATACCGCCATCCTGCTATCGTCTATCAGTTTAAAATGATTACAGGAAATGAGCAATAGGTGAAGCTACAACTGATCAGCAGCCACTCACAGCGCAGGAGCGCATGTAAAACCTGATATTAGTCACTGTCACTGTGACAGGCATTAGCGGGGGCAGTGGCCAGACACGCTCTCTTGTGTTCAAGAAGTTACAAAGTAGTGTTAGGCCAGAGGTCTTAGAGGAACTAATGGACAGAGGTGAAGGGGTTTCAGAGTTGTCATGAATTATTAAATGTGATCAGGTTTCCCATGCGCTTGTATACGTACAAATGCACAGGCACATAGGAGCCGGACCCTGGTTCTTCTTGCACAGTGGAAAGAAAACCAACACCTGTAATCCCTACAAGGTGTAGAAGAGCAGAGGATCACACCGCTGAGACCCCAGTGTGTTTTGGGATGTGTGTTCCTACATGTGCAAAGGCATGTGTGTATTAGGGCCTGTAATTCAATGCAGTGGTAAACACATAGGATCGATAAAAGAAAATTGCACAGGGGAAAAAAATCAGGACATTTGGGAAAATATAATGCAAAAAATAAAAATGATAAATCAAATTAGTAGAAGCCCATAACTATAAAAAAACAGACCCGAAAAATTATTACAAGTTCATATTTCCTAAAATATATTTCACTTGTCATCTTAAGCTCTTTTTGCTGGTAATTTGTGGTGAATTTTTGAAGAGGTTCTTTAATTGCTCGGTTTGGGAAAAGACAATTGACCCTTGTTTGCATTGGCTATTTTATTCAAGCAAAACTAAATTAAATTGTAATAGCTTTAATTAAAACTGCAAAAACTGATGTTTCTTATCTTTTATAATGAACCAACAATTCCTAAAAATGTACTAAATTGAGCAGAGCAATATTTAACTTTTTTTGAGGGGTCATGTTTCTGGTGACTTGACAAATGTAAGTCCAGTATTTACTCTCTTTTTTGCATTGCTTTGCACGAACTCCTGAGAAACAAATATGTGGCTCTATAGCAGCTAAATGCTCCACTATATTCACGAGATAGTTTCTAACTTCGTCTGTCTGCCGTTTGATCTTAGCAAACACTCATCTTTTAGAGGTTTTTTTTTTTTTGAAGCTGAAAACAGCTTACTGTGGCTAAAAACAGAACGAGTGAACCACAACAGTAATGTTAAGAACCCAAAAAACAAAACAGTGTTAAACAGAGTTAAAAAATAAAACACTATAAAGTTCAGACATGCAGAGTGAAGAGATTGACCCAACTTCACGTTACACATTATCACATGATCTGTTGATATGATAAGAGTTATCAGGGTGGAGTCTGGTCATGACCGGTAGTATGGATAGTTTGGAATGCATTTTGTCCATGTTTATCTAAGAGATAGATTAAATTAATTTACTTTACCTTGTGTTTGTGTGCATGTTATTTACAAGTGTAAAAATATGACTCGTGAATTTTACATTCTTTGAGACCGACTTTACTGCCATCCACTTTGAATTATTCAACCACATTTACCTACAGTATCTCGGATCTCCAGGAGGTGTGATGGGCCTCCTCAGCTCCTGTTTCCTCCCCATCGCTAATTACATATTGACGGCCCGCCCGTCCTCTCAGGACAACCACTAATGAAGTGCTCTCTATTAGGATAATAGCAGAAGGCGATGAAGACGGAAACACTTTGTTATTGCCAAATGGCTCTGAGCTCTAATGTAGTTTACTTGTCTGTCCAAAGATGAAAATTGCCCTTGCACTTCTATCATTATCTTTCTGATCAGAGTATTACCTTACATTATTATACAATTTGTTTTAATAACTACCTCACTCAAGGTCATTGTGATATAATAACTGACTAAATTGAAGGAGGCACACTCATTTGCAGAATCTCCTCTGAGGATTGGCATACTTGGCTGGAATACTTGTCTTTTCTTGACGCATTAAATGTAAATCAAGTTTTATTGTCACATACAATCACACACAAAGACGTGCTGTGCCATGTTCTGATGTCGGCGCCCGGGATGATCCACTTTCTACCAGATCACGGGTGGCCCTCCCTTTCTATTCAGGAATGAGTTTAATAGCTGCGCAAGGGAGAAGAGACAGCTCGACCTCTATCGTCTACCTTGCTGTTGGCATTTATGATGAAAGAAAAAATAAAGAACCTCCCGATGGCCACGGAGAAAAATCAGAGCAGCTTCGACAGAGAAAGCACACTCTGGACTGTAAATCACATTTTCAGACGTTCAGAGGTGTCCACTGCAGACTTTTCTGACTGTCAAGCACTTGTCTTTGTTAGCTCATGGTGAAAGAAGGGAGGTGTGGGGGGGTCTAGGCATATTCCCTCCAGGGTGCAATGGAAAATCCCATCCCATCCTGTCCTATGTATTTCCCTGGCAGTGAGGTCATGTTGTCTGCCTAACCGCAGGCCTCAGGACTGAAGCCTGATGACTGACTGAGTGAGGTTATTTCACCGGCTAAGATCACTGGGTGGCAGTGTTGAGCCAGAAAGTTGGAGGAGAGAAAGAGCTGAGAGGGGGGCTGAATCCTGGCTTCCTGCATATACAGCGCAGTTTGTCCACTATAGGCTGGTTTAACATGTGAAACCAAAACAAAAGCACCAGAAATCACATATGAAAGCAAAGATGTTGATTGCATATGTCTATTGTTCTGATGCCTGAAACCTATCAATTTCAGGTGTAAAGGCCGTCAGGACACAGGGCACCCCCACACACACCCCAACTTTTCAGACTGAGTGACCCCGTTGTTCCCTCAGGGCCCTGCGAGTGACTGAGGGCATTGTGAGTTGCTGCTGAGTCTGAGGGACTTACCTGTCACCATCTATACCCAGAGGACAAGCCCCTGTCTCTACTTTGTTATGGCAGTGACAGGGGGACAAGGGGATACCTCCAAAGGAACCTTGTTTCACTGATCAGATGATGATGAAGTGACCTGGTCTGGATTCACAAGTGTCGATGGCGGCTGTCGGCACTTGTTTGATGGGTGGCTGTCCTCAGAAATGCTAAAGAGTTGATTAATGCTAGAAATCACACATGGAGCAAACCCTTTATGTGTAGTGTGTTTTATTTTTTTAGACCATCAGTTGCTATATTGTGAGTGTGAATGTGTTGTATATTGTTTTTTTTTAAATGTTGGAAAAAGGATATGTCCACGTCTTCGATCCGTCTCAAGTCCTGACCCTTTGCACACTTTCTGTAAACCTCTCTGTCTCAGTCGTTCTGGAGTGGAGACATGCCCAGCTCTCCTTAATGGCCCTTTGTTCAACCTGCAGGCTCACAGGTCAGAGGTCAACTGCACCTGAGGCCGATTCCCACAAACAAAAGCTCTGTGTTTACTGGCACCAGGCCACCACTTCCCTGTCTCCTGTGGTGGGGGGGAGAGCAGTTTATTTTAACTGTCTTTGTGTCCATATGTGTGCTTGTTAATATCAAGACATTAAAAAAATAATTTGCTCTGTGTTTTATAAATAGGTATTTAAAGTAACAACAATAGTTCAGCTCTATTATATTTTAAATGAGTTAAAAGCACAGGCAAAAACTGGATCTCAAGATATTTCCATATTAGCAAATTGCAGGTGGAACTTTCAAGAATATAATGTTGACTTTTTCATCTGATAAGCGGATTGCGTGGGCACAACCATGGTGGCATGTTACAGTAAAAAAAAAAGTGAAACCTCACCATAACCTCAACCACCCAAACCGAATTTAATCTAACTTTAACCCCAGAGATCTAAATCAAAACTGTAGAGGTGGGGTGGCGTCTTTAAAACTACTTTGAAAGATAAAGATTTGTATTAATGCTACCACAGTTTCCAAAGGAAATATGTTACACTGAGTCCAAGCATGCCTGAGAAATCATCCCAAGCAATCTCATTAACATCTGTGACTGCTGAAACGATAAAAGACAGGTAAGTGTCAATACTCCCCGCTGCTTCCAACATAAATATCGTGTAATGCTCTCTAATCCTGAGCATTGAAATCAACCAGGAAGCAAAGCCTCAACAATTCCCTATACTTCCTGCATCAGAGACCATTCCCAGCTCCTCTGGCAGTGAGTCAAGGACAGCAGATGGGAATCTTTAAGCTGCCACACATCCGCCCACGGTCGGGAGCAGAAGGGGGCTGCGCTGACCAGATTGAACCCTGAGATGGAATAAAAGAAACTGTTGGGTGCTGTGGTGGGACTGGGTGGCGGTGGTTGGGCTCGGGGGTGGGGTAGTTGGCAGAGGGAAGGGGGGGGGGGGGTCCTACCTGTCAGGACATGAGTAGAACAGGTGAACCCCCGTCCCCAAGGCCCTGCTCGCATTAGCCTACAATC
>JBBMOC010000024.1:1814698-2002128 GCA_037975185.1 Centropyge bicolor | reverse complement strand
TGGCTGTTGCTTTGGTTTTAGAGAGCTTTGATGGATATGGTTTGAATCAGTGGACTGTCTGCTTTCGTTTGAGGGGTTGTTTGTCCGTTTTGCATAAAGTACCACAGCGCTAGAGCCAGAAATGTGGCGAGTGGGTTGACTTGATGGCACTGAATTAATTTCTATATTTGATCATTCATTTAGCTGGCGTTTGAGCTGTGTTTGGTGCATGTAAAAATGGCTTATCTATTCTTGTAGCCCAGGTTCTGCTGTTAAATTTGATGTGCAGCATTACTATATTCTCTCATGATTAGTGCATTGTTTCACACTATTTCTTCCTCTTAAGCAGGAGAGCCCCCCAACTGGGGGGCTCTCGGGAGAAGAGGTTGGTTTTGTCGGATCAAACATATTTTATATTTTATCATGCTCAAGTATTAAAATGTCAAAGTAAGAAAACGGTTTTTTTCACCCTCTGACATCTTGATGTTTTAAGCTTCTAGCTGATTACAGCAAACTGGGTAGTGATAGTTCTAAGAAACTCAATTTCTGTTTGTGAGAAGAGAATTTTCTCCACATTGATTAATCTCCAAATGAGCTTTAGATTTTTAATCAGTATTAATTTGTTCATATTACAGTTCAAGAGGCCTGCATGTATATTTGTAATAAGATAAGATAAAACTTTATTCGTTCCTTAGTGGGGAAAATTGCTATTTATTTATTTATTTACTTCACTTCCTGTTTTGTTTGCCATGTTGGTCTTCTGTCAAGCCTTTATGTCATCTGACAATTTATATGTTAACACTTGACATTTATTGGTAAAATACAGTCTACTGAGTGACAAGGCAAAGTTCAAGGTTAAAGCAGTGCATGTGCATTGGCTGACAGATATTGGATATTGAATTGCAATGACTGACAACACTGCCCAGGTTTTATGTGTTGATATAGGTCCTCAAACCTAACTTGGCACCTCTACAACAAACCAGCTCTTTCATTTCAAAGTTCTCTGATTTATAGCCACTTGTTTTCACTGCCCTCTTGTCCCTCAATGCCAGCTTATGCTGTCGGTAACGCATGTGTCAGCGGTGAAGCGGGAGCTGTCATGAAGGTGTCTGGATAATGTTAGACGCCACAGGCCCACCCGCCACGCTCTGCCCTGATGGATTGGGTTTCCTCACCTAGATGCACATAAACCTGCAACTTCCTACAGAAATGAATCATTGAGTGAGGGGAAATAGATATTCACAGGAGAGCAATGCGTTATAATACTCAGGCCTCTTAGGTAGCTATGATGTGATGTTATGTTTCCTGAGCAAATAAATTACTTTGGAAATGTCAAAATGAAACCCAAATACAGGCCTGTTCATGGTCAATATCCAGAAGAAAAACCGTAAGATGAGGATAACTTGGATCTGGCAAGTTTAAGAATTATTGATCATGACTGGCAATTCACTACACTGTGGAAATGCTAACTTGTTTTGGTTAGTAAATATCGTATAATCATTTGTTGTTTTAAACATGCCAAAAACAGCATTGGGTGAAAGTTGTTGAACCTGATACTAATCTGCTTTGCTGATCCTGAAATCTAAATCCTTGACTGGAGTGTAGTCACACATATTATGTGAATACTTGGAAATAACACTGTTATCTGATACATGATTTGACTCATTAGACAGATACACATGTACTAATGCAGCATTAACTTATTCTTCCGTGAATAAGAAACAGAAAGATCACAAAAAAAAAGATAATAATTTCCCACATGTATACTCCCTGTTCATAAAAGCCAAATAAACACTTGAAGATCAGAGACAATATGTGGAGGTTGCACAACGATCAGTGCTAATGTACACAGTTATAAATGTCATTAGATCTACTAATAAAATAGTTTAAAACTCGTGAATAGCCTTGATCATGCCAAAAAGCTGCGATTGTAAGTGTTTCTGAATATTTGCATATCCAGGTATTTTGTTTTACAGCCTCAGTCAGCTGTTAATCATGGCCTCTTTCCTGATGGTGTAAGGTGGTTGTATTTCGAGCTTGATAGGAAGCTTGAGGCTAGTTATTACCTTTTTACACCTCTGTTAATCCCCAGGCACTGTCACCACCCAACTGCTCGTCAGCTCAACGGAAAACAAGAGCCTCCCCCTACATAAGATTGTTTCCCTTAAAGTAAAACATCTTTCTTTTTTTTATATTTGTGCATGTGAAAATTATTTGTAGGACCTGCATATGTTTGTCAGACTAGCTTGGGGAAAAACCTATCCATTCAGATGAAGCTGATACCAGTTGGATATGAGACAACATGAGGAAACATGTGATATGAAAAAAATAAAGAGCAAAAATTTGATAACCTGGAAACCAGATGAATGTTGCGGCAGCATCTGGTAGCACTTTGTAACAATGGCTGCTAACCCGGGTTATCAGGCCCGATGTGGATTACTCTTTTATCTCAGCGTTGGAATCTCTGCTTGTGAAAGTCTTAACTGTGGAAAACAGTTTTTTTTGGCAACAGTCAGCTGTTGCAGAGATGTTAAAATCTGGAGCATGTGAGGAACCTTTTAAGCCACTACTGCTGTTGTTTGTCTTTTCACCCCTGTGGGACACGATGTGACTTTTTATGGCTGAAGTAAGCCTTAAATGTGCCGTGCAGATGTACAGTAGATTTCATTATACCACGTTTTTGCTGTTTGTGCGAAGACGTTTTGCTTTGGCATGCGTCTCTCATCTGGACATAAATTTGTTTTTACAATATGTTGATGGTTTATTTGATCATAGACATGCGGTAAAGAGCCTTTTGTAATTTATTATCACAAGGAACACACATCTTAGCTAAAAGAATTAGCATCATTTTATGCACTTACAGAAGTATATCTTAGAATTAATTACAATTACATGTGTAGAAACAGAAGAAGAAGCAGCTTGTGAGTTTATAGCCTAACTTGATACAGTGGTGCTATGAGGTAAATGCTAATGTCATCATACACCATAAACACACTGAAATTTTGGTCCTGATGATGGCGATATATGAAAGTTCAGGGGATCAGCAAAGGGAGGCATTAATATCTGTATCTGTACCAAACTTCATCACAAAACATCCAATAATAACCAAAAATGTCAATGTGATGGTGGTACAAGAGAAAAGTGAGAGGGTCAAGAAAGCAGGAGGGATTCATCTCTGGTGACTATGAATGTCTGTATAAAATGTCATGTCAATCCATTGCATATAATAGAACAGTAAAAAAAAAAACGTGCAGATCTAAATGTGCTAAATTTCATACACATAAAGACTCTAAAGGCTGATGTCATGCTCCCTTTGTAAGCAGCGCAGACCATGTGATATCAGCAGCTGCTGGGCCACTGTTACCACCCAGACAGCTGTTGCAGGGCAGCAGGCCACATGATGAGCACCTCGGCATGATGAACACACCTGATGGTGCTCCCTGCGGTTCCGTTCTCTCGGGAGCCTCGCAGACGGCTGGAACAGCGGTTTCGGGCGACGTTCCAACAACAACGGAAACCAAGTTTGAAAGCAAGGCTCATAAAATCACCAATCACACTTTTATGTTTGCTAACAGTCTGCTGCCGCGGAGGAGAAGCCCCTTTAATGAGGCTGCGCTCGGTTATTCATAATGGACGGCTCAGTAATAGAAAACTGCTGTGGTGCAGTTGCATTGGTTTCACATTTTTGAATAATAGCCAAACCAGTGAAGCATAAAAAGCGTGCAAGGTTGTTGCAATACAGCATGAAATTCTAGACCTGAGTTTCCCAAACCCGGGATCTGGTCCCTCTCCAAAAAACTGGAATCCCCTCCAACTGGGATATACAGTTAGCTCCATCGGACACTCCCAGTTCCTCTACCACACCCTAATCTTCCTGAGAAACCAAGGTGGGACTCGTGGGTGAAAAGGTCACTATCCTCCAGCATTCCTGGCTTTGCAGGGGGGCGAGGGTTGGGTTGAAATGGAGGGGCAGGGTGAGGTAAGCAGGGGCATTGTAAGTCGAGGGGAGGTAACTTAGTTGGGTTTGGCCCTTTGGCTTTTGTGTTTTGTTGTCATTGTTGACCAGACTTAATACAGCATTCCTCCTGGCCCTGCAGCGAGTGTGTAGTGGAGAAAGGCAGCAGTGAGGGGCAAAGACGACAAAACAGACGAGTTTTTAAATCTAATGGGAAACAATAGAAGGTGACCCCCCCTCTCCCCCAAGCCGTTTTGGGTCCTCGTGGCCTTCAGGGCCTTGAGCAGAAAACTGCATGACAATGACAGTAAATATTCAGAGAAAGCATAAGCGACCTGAAATAAGATTTAAAAAGTACAACATTTACCTGTGAAATCAACAATGCAATGTTTTGGAGATTGATAATTTACAATGTGTTTACATGTGATACCTTCACAGACCTTGCACAGATGATTATCATTGCAATAGACAGCTCAGTGCCCCACTTCACACTTCTCATAACTCATTTGTCAGCTCATTTTAAATGCGCACTTCCTTTATTGCAAAATGTTAATCTGCTCATCTTAAAGGCTCGGTTTGTCAAAATCCCTTAAAATCCTCCTTTCCAATGACCTATCAAAACAAAAAAAATCATTACTTTGCCTGAAGTGACTTGGCGGTTAAGAGTTAAAGGGTCAAGCTCTGGTCAACTGAGGCCTCACCTACCTCCTCGTCTTCCTATTTTTCAGCTCTTGACGTCTTCTCAGACAGCTTTCCCATCGTTACAGGCTCGCCTCGCTCCTCCTAAGCCGCTTTTAAAACAGATTACAGGTAAATGGGTTGTTTTACCCCGAAGCCTCCTGTCACTGAAATATGGATGCGTTTGAAGTGCTGGCCCCTACACAGCTGACGGAGAGGTTACATGTTTGGGTATGAGCAGGATCAGTCATTCTGCTGGTGTTATCACTCCCGGTCCGTCTGTCTGCTAAAGCTCGGCTGAATTCCTCATCCCAAGATTACTATCCTCAGGTCATTGCTTGCTCTTCAGTTTCTCTCGCTGCCTTTGTAAAAACGCCCTCTGTGTGCAGTGCGGCCGCAAACAAATATGCTACAGTGGAGCTAAGGTTTCTCAATGCATGGTTTTGGCTGGTTTTGTGGTTATGAATTAGGTAAGCTGTCACAAGCAAAAGAGAAACAGCGCAGTTACTCAGCTACCCGCCCACCACAAAGCATATTTGTCTACACATGCAGAATTTTAAGAAGTCGCCATGTCTGTTATCTGAAGTTTCAAATTGAGAGAAAGAGACTTTCCTTTCTGCCTCTTTCGAGCAGGAGAGCTGCCAAAGCTCCATCCATCAGATAACCATTTTAGCTTTTTCTGGGTCAGGCACATAAGAGGAACATTTTGCTCGGAGCATTTCTATGCAGTCGCCAGGCAGAGGTTTTTCAAGGCCGACCCAAGGGAGCAGATTATGACTAATGAGGTCCAAGTTAACGTGACCAGAGGAGGCAGCTGGCCAGGAACAGGCCCCCAGTTTAAACCTTTATCATGAGATCTCTTCATGGGCCAGACTGAGGGACAAACCCACAGGAAGTGTATCACTGCCTGCGCCAGTCACGTCCGCCACAAAGGAGCTACAGTGACTTATAAGGCAATATTGGAGAGGTCGAGGCATTCAGGTTTAACCTCACTTGGTTTTTTAAAAATATATTTTCAGTTCTTAAATGAGTCTATTGTGCTGGTGCTTGCATGGTAAATCAATGTTGTTTCTCTCTGAGTGTGCCGCACTATGTGACAGTGATTCATGTGATGATGGCAGATGGCAGCGTGGTTTCATTTACCTTAACTGATGGGGTGACATACAGTATGTACAGACCACCTGTTCCCTGGTCCCCTGTGGCCCCAGTTTTGTTTTTGTGCTCATGTTTATACAAGACTGTATATTATTCACAAGGGATGAATATTGATGATGTTCCATATACAAAAATATATTCACTTTTATATGGCTTTATCAATTATGGCATGATCAATAGTAGATATGTTAAAGGAATGCCAGAAAATCTACATTGAGTTTTGAATTGAAAATTCTCCATGTATTTTCTTCTGCGTCACCTAAGCTGATTGCTGTTCCACTTTTTCCAGCATGCTGTCTGGTCCCATGTGAGGAATTTGTTTTCCCCTTCCTGCTGCTTTATTGAAACCCTTGTTGTCGTAGCTGACAAACAGAAATAAGTAATTGGTAATTGTTTTGTGGTTCTGGGGCCCAGGAATCAATTATTATGCCTCCCCAGCAATAATTTCCTTGGTTGGTTTAAACACTAGCTCCCACAAGGCGAGTCATCAGGGCTAATTGAGACCTGAGGAGCTTCAGTGCTGGATGATTGTGGTGGTGCAGCAAGATCTCTGTTGAAAGTCAATGAAGAACTTTGATTTAGGCCTTGCTAATGTTGTGATCATGCAGGACATTGATCTCAAACAGCCTCATAATAAACCATTTTTCGAGCCATAGAACATTTACCTGGTTCCTTTCTCATGGCAGAGGACAGAGATTCTCAGTGCCAAGGTGAGAGCAGTGGCAGCAGGTGTGGGAATAATCTGGGACCCACCCAGTTAGTCGGGGCCCCTATTCACACTCCGCCCTAAGCTGCCATGCATTGTGTCCCGGTGGCTGAAGAGAAGCAGAGGAACAGGACAATTATGACATTATGGCTGGGTGGCTGAGCAGCAGTCCCAGCTGGCGAGAAGCAGAAGGGAGGAATGGGCAACCAGAGTGCGACAGTTCCCACAGGAAAGCAATCCACCACATAGAGAGACTGCAGCCTGTCTTCATCAGGGGGGCGTCTGTGGCGCTGGGAGCAGGGGTGCGACGATTTGATCCTGCATTAGATCTGATTCTTCTTCTTACTATTGTAGGTTATATCCAACTCACCGTGGTCTGAGAGAAATTTTATTCTGCTCTCATGGTGCTTGCATTTTAACAAGTCAACATTTTTGTTAGAATTTTTCTTCTAAACTGATTAAACTTTTGTAGCACTATAGAGCACTTTCAGTAGCAAACCATCTGATTATCCTGACATGAATGAAGTATGAAATGTATGAAAAAAATGATTTAGCTGATAGTTTTGACTTCTGCAAACTGAAAGTGAGTGACAAATCAAAACAAAGGTTTAAGGGTGGATTGGCCTAGCTGGCCGTGTGCCGAGTCTAGTAGTAGTAGTAGTAGTGGTAGTACTACAACATAAATATCATAATGTGACTTTGATGGATTTCTGTTTTTAATTAGTCCCAACTTTTCATATGGATGGAGTTGGATTTCCACCCATGTCTTATAGTGCGCCCACGAGGAACACCCTCAGTTCAGACACAATGAAATGAGGATGCTTTGTGTTGACTGTTGTTGATGATGTATCCAGGAGAAGATGACAAAGGATATGCATGTCTGCGGGTGGGATCACCAGTAATAGCTTCTAGCAACGCTTGAAAACAGCGACAAACAACAGACTGAGTATGCATGCTAACAAAGCCACAATGACAATGCTGGTGCTAAACAGGTATGATGTCTTGCAAAATTAATCTTGTAGGTATTTGATTATAAGTAAGTAATGGACAAATGAAAAATGGAACCTGATGATGGCACAATGACATGAATACAATTTATCCTGAGGTGAACATGAAGGTGTCGTGATCTTAAAACTACAAATGTCAACCTCATGGTGATGCAACAGGAAGTCAGAGGATCATCAAAATCAGTGGGATTCATTTTCTGGGAAATATGAATGTCACATGTTTGAATGTGGTTTTAGACTGACTGCAAAGATAAAAGTGTTTTTTTTGGACATCCATCTTTTTTCTTTTTTCTTCTTTTGTTGGTGTAAGTCTCGATGCTTAAACATTCATTATGTTTTTCCCAGCTTCTCTGTTTAATTTAAGATCCGTCATACACAGTGCTTTAAAATGTCATATATTTTAATTTGAGATTTGACATCTGCTCCTCCACCATCTAAGCAACATTCCTGTTTAGTTCCGCTCCATCCAGGTGTTTGTGCCTCTCGCGTCATTGCCTCATCCTCTAAAACCAGACCGCTTCGACATCAAAGCAGAGGTGTGTTGTCCTCTCCTCTCTACGCTGAGGAGAATGTGTCATGGGAGAACGACTCTGCGAGAGGCCGGCCGTCCAGCCCCAGGACGCTGTGGAGCCACCTGAGAGGAGCGGTCGGTGCATTCCTCCTTCCTCTGCACTGTTAAGGCTGAGTGACCTGATGCAAAGAGCTATAGGGTCAGCAGATGGTAGCATGTCACACGACCAAAATTGTTCTATGAAAATCTTGACAGAGAGGTCAGACAATTTAGGAAAAACTTTCTTGCCTAGAGTCAGATGAGGAGATTGTTACCACTGTCATGACTGTAACCTAAGGATGAGGCTACTCTTCATCAGAACCCATTTCCCAGCAACTAGTGGCCACTCCTGGACATTACCGGTCCTGATCAAGAAAAAGCCCAGCACATAGCCCCGTACAAAACTGCCTAGTCATTTTTACACTTTTATTCATGAAAGAAAATAAGAGATAGCATGTTAGTTAGTGAATTAGTGAACTTTACAGGTGCAAGCTTTTATGACCTTTGGACAGAGCCAGGCTATGCCCTCCTCTTAACAGTGCAAAATTAAGTTAGTTGGCTGCTAGTTGTAGCCTCTTATTTAGCATCCAAACATTAGAGTGCTATTAATCACATCATCCAACTTTCAGTAAGAAAGCACATAGCTGCATTTCTTTTGCTTGGATTTCCTGTTTCTGTTATTGTCTGATTCTTGTTTTGCATATTCAAACAACTATGCAGTCATCTGTTGCTGCACCTAGAAACATCAGATCCACATCACTTTGTGTGGGATTTATCAGTGTATTTAAAAAACCTTTAATCAAGCAGGTATGGGCAGATAAGATAATGTCAACAAATATTAATCAAATTGAGGTGTATATGCCAAATGGTCTTGGTCTTAATGTGCATTGTAATAACAAACAACAGGACAGTAACTCCTTTTTTTTTTCAAGGGTCACTGTGTCTGCCCTCTGCTCTGTCCAGTTGCATACCTGAACTGACGCTGTAAGTAATAAAGTAGGACCTCCTTTGATCTGATGTCCCACCCAGAGGCTTCTCCCTCCGAGCAGACAATACTCTAATTCATTACTGGACCTGCCTCTTCAAAGCTCAGCCACCCTGCACTGGGAAACTCTAAACTCAGGCCCCAGACAGGCTCTTTTAAACACCCATTCACCCCCTGGGCACTGAGGTGTTGGCTGGATGAGTCCACATAAGTCACGGTAGCCCGCACATATCCCCTCCTTAGCCCCGCAGCACCACACCTATCCCCCTCAGGTGACAGGTGGATTATTGGGCATTGGTATTTCTGCAGTCTCCTGCCCAGTTATGAGCACACCCGGTCACCGTGGGAAAACGCCACTTAAGGGCTGCAGAGATGTTTACGTCAGATGGTTTCTGTGATGTGATTTTTGTGTTTCTGTAAGGTCCTAATGCTAAATTTAGACCAGGCACCAGTTTGAGTTGAAGTCATATTAGGGAAAAGATGAGAGAAAATCAAGGTCAATTTAGCATCCCTCGTCCTTTTATCACGCGTATACAAAGCATCACTTTACACTTCTGTGTGTTTGTTGTTGCAGTGTAATCCCTTGTTATGACCTCAAATGGGCTGAATGGCTGGTTGGGCACTCAGGAGATCATTGAGCCACTTGACTGAAGCACAAGTAGTTCGACTTGTTTAGGAAACTGGATCTGTTATAAAGTGTTTGTGTTTGTTGCTCGTCTGTAACAAAAATCATTTCGGCCATGATTTCTGTCTGGGTGTTCCCTCTGAGACTGTAAGGCCTTTCAAAAATAAACACGGCTTCACTTCACTTAACGTTGCTTTCATTTTAAAAGTAATTCAGCTGCGTTCAACATACAGGGATACATTTGCAGTGACACCAAAGATTCTACTACACACCATTATTGAAGTCACCATATAAGCAATGATATGCTCTTACATAACTCGATATGCCAAAGAGCAGCTAATCCCTGGGTGGTAAGAAGCTGTAAGTGTCAGAAAAACCTGCACATCTCAGCATCTCATTTTCCTCTCTCTCTCTCTCTCTCTCTCTCTCTCTCTCTCTCTCTCTCTCTCCTCTCTCTCCTCTCTCTCCTCTCTCTCTCTCTCTCTCTCTTTCTGTCTGACTCTGTTTACCCACCACTTGCCAAGTCTGATGTCAGCCTGCTGCACACAGGGTCCCTGGGCAAGTGTACAGTTTCTGTTTTGACACCCGTTCCTAATTACACATGTAAATGATTGATCACCTGGACTTGGCAGAGGCGGCAGAGATGGAAGTCCTTGTTACACGATGGCTTTGCGATTATGTCCAAGTTCAGGACAGTCGCCGCTGCCAGGAACAGTGGAAACAGATACCTGCAATGGCCCGAGAGCTGGGAGATTAAGTTCTGAGCACCCGCCATTTGGACCAAAGACTCTCTCTATTAGCAGTCCTTGAAGAGCAAGTTGCACAGGTGCGGCCAGATATTTATGGCTCTTTGTTTGGTCTAATCCCACACAACTTAAACCAAGGCTCACTGCCCGCACCTTTAAGCCGACTCCGTGACACCTGAGGGGCCTGGCCGCTGAAAGCAGAACTCAGCTACTTTTGTGAAATGTGATTTGGCTAATTGATTTTGGAGTGGCCAGTCTAGAGTGCCTCGGGGGGAAGAGACGTGCAGGGATGGACTGTGATGGAAGCTGAGGGCCCATCCTTTATGAAATGAACCTGCTGCTACTATATGTCTCTCATTTCAGATACAAAATGATTCTAGATACAAAATACAGACTGCTCAAATCGTTAAGAAAATAAACAGTGACCTGAAGCCAGAAACGGTGTAATGCTTTCACAGATGGGGGGTGAGAACCTCTTTTTCCCCGGTTTTTCCCGGCAACAGCTGCTGGTTCGTCTGTGCTTTGACTCAGGTATGGAGCCAATCTGAGGGCCAGGAGGGTTTTAACCCCAATCTTCTCTTCACAGCCTGGCACACATGGGCTGCGCAGCTGCACTTCCCATTGATCTACTGGTTTGCCTGGATGGCTGGCTGGAGGGAGATAGATTGGAGGGGAAATGGCTTAATTGTCCTCACTCTCACTGCTGGAATGCAAATAGCCCTCCACCACTGGCCTCCACTGTGAGGAGAAACCAAGGTCCTCTTTATTTAAAAAAATCTACCCACTAAAACACATGGAATCACCTCAGCGCTGCTTTCTAGCCTTTTCCCATGATCGTCGCATTTTTTTTTGAATTTCAATGCCTGATTTTGTCCAGTAAAGAAAAATGGCTGCCTCACAGAGCGCCTGTACCATTCATCAGCCAGAGGTCAAACTGATAGACAGGTGAAGGGTCATGACTCATGTAGAAAAGGCGGGAGATGAAAGAGTTAAACGCTGAGGCGTATGTATCCTGTCTGACTTTGATCTCTGCCTCAGGTAGCTCTTTCATAGCTATCAATCTTGGCCGGGAGCTGATGGGAGGCAGCTCCCTCTGAGGACGGGCTTGCTCAGACTGAGACTGTCTCCACACCTTGACGGAGGCATGGCACATCTGACATCCACAACAAGTCCACAACAAATCCTCAAAGGTGTTTCTATTTTCGTTTTCCACTCGGATGGATTTAATTCGTGCGCGTATCAGGTCTCTTTTACTTTTTTTTTTAATTTTCAAAAGAAACTGGTGATGTAGAGCAAGAATGCGGTCAGACAGGGAGGCAGAGAGGGCGTGTTTTGGTGAGGTTCAAAGATGATACGAGCAAGTCTCTGAAGCTTTGATGTTTCTTGGCAGGCTTCAGACAGCAACTGACAATCTGATGATCTGGGAGCGCAGGGCCTTTTTAAATCCCTGGCCCATCCTGGCCCCAGTCGTCTAGCCCTGCAGTGACAAGCGCTTTAATATGACAAGGTTAAACACCTGAAGCACTGCAGCAAAATGGTCACGACCGAGCCGGGGTCAGGGGAGCAAACTTAAAACGCGAGGCGGCTCAGTGGTTTACTATGACCGTTCACTTATTCATGCTTGTTTTACACAACAGGGTCTCCTCTTCATTTGTAAATTTACTCTCAGGGACAAAAAAGAGGTATTAGTTAAAACAGAAATTAAAGCTGCTATAATCCATTTTTTGATTAGCAACGTATCACGTGACTACTTGTATGTCAGAGTTGCCCTTTGTAGTGAAAAACCTACAGGGAACACTCACCTGACCCTGCAGTTCTCTTCAGCTCTGCAGAGCTTTATTGGCTCTTTTACGTCGTTGTTTGTTTTCCTGGTCCACATCTTTGCTGTTGTGATTCAGTCTCGCTGCTCTCGTCTTTTTTAGACACGACAGGCAGCTGTTTTCCGCAAAAAACAAAAAAGCTCTCAAAAATATTTAACACTACCTGCTTGGCACCAAACAGCCGAGAGACAAACTTAAACTTAACTACAAGCTGGTGAACATAATGGACAGTTAACAAGAAATGTGCTAGTCTCGGGAGCTTGTGGAGAGTGAATATTAGAGAGTCATTAGGAGGACATGACTCTTAATGAATGCTAAGGTTACACCATAACTGTTGGAGATGTAAGTCAACTGTATTAGCAAACAACTTCGAAATATCAATTAACTGTCTCCTTATTTTAGTTCCCAAAAATTCTCATAAATACGAATATGATATTTAATATGATACATAATTAATTCTTCTTAAACACACTACTTAAATTGGTTCTTAAATTCTTTCTAAACTTGGAGAAAACCTTTAATTTGTTTTGAAATAATTGTAGATAAATGATAAGTCAAAGAAATAGCTACTAAGAATTTTAATTAAGTGCTTTGTATTGAAAGGTTAAAGGTCATTCAGTTTGCTGGGAAAGTAGACAGTCAGTATCCAATGTCTGCTTCACACATCTTTTCTTAATTCATATAATTATTTATATATGTTTTCTAGCTGACTCTGACATTTTCACTTGTTACGTATTCCCACGCTTCAGGATATAAAGGAAAACAAACGATACATACAACGGACACATATCTTAATATCAGCTTGCCAAGAGAGACGCTGTCATTTGATAGGCAGCGCGGTACAGGCTGGGTGCTGCAGGGCCATTGTGTCCCATTGTAGGTCACAATGGAACTTAACACTTGACAGAGCCGGGGCTTGTTGTCAGGAGCTGAACTTGATCCCGTCAAGTTGTTCCCATTGAAGAGCTATAAAGCAAGGGCTTTGACCTCATGGCTGTGCAAGCTCTGTATCAGCCCAAATATTAATTCTCTATTCATGTATAATAAGAGAGCTGCTGTAAGTGTCAGTACTTTGCTGGAAACACGTTTTGTTTCCTTTTTGAATTTCTGATAAGACCCCTTTTTGTTGTCAGATAAGACAAGAGAATGGTGGAATATTTTGTCCCGGCTGTCACTTAACCTGGCAACGCCTGCCCGGATGACCCGTCCTGCCGGCCCAGACAGATGTCTTTGTCATCCCCATCACCTCTGGCATCTCAAACTGACGCTTGCCTCGCACACTGTTGCCCTGCAGACCACAAAAGGGGGTTCACGTTACCCACAGGGGGCAGGTAACTTCAGATGGATAATCCTTGGACTTGGTAAACCGGTCTTTTAACAGGACCTACTGTCTTAACCTGGCAACCCGGAGCCATGTGTCATTGTGTGTTGATTGGGTGTGCATGTTTGACTCCCCCCTCATTGTCCACTATGTTCAGTATTTCCACCTCTGTCTGTCACCTCATCAGCGCTGAGGAAAAACAAAAAAAAAAACGATAGAAGCTCTTCACTTCTTAGATGATTTTCTTGTCCAAACATCTGCAGCCTGTTAATCCTATAGGCCCGTCTACTGGCTTTACGGGCACTGTGGATCTTTTTATTGTTTCTAGAGGAGGATTTACAGCCTGAACACATTGTCTGTGCAGTCTTCATACTTTATTTTCTTCCCAAATGCCCTCGGTAGATGTCCTTTGAAATGCGGCAGGAATGTAAGGTCAGATGCCTCCTCGGATGCTTGTAAACAGACAGTTAACTAACCCAGCAGTTCTGGCAGCTCTTGATGCCACTCCCCCAGCTGTTTTGACCTCAGCTGAACTCATATGCCATCTCAGCCACCAGGCCTGGCAGGATTCTCACACAGAGACAACTGTCTCTCTCTCTCTCTGTCTTTGCCACTCCTTGAGCCACTGCCACCCTCTTGTCCTCCCACGGATCCATGCCAGCTTCCAGCTTTTGTTTTTCTCCCCGCCTCCCCCCTGCACTGGGGGCAAGATTTACAGTGGAAAAATATAGTATATTTTTCTCTCCCCATGTTGAGCTGGTGAGTCTGGAATGTGTGTTTGGGCAAGATTTTGCGAGGAGTGTGAAAAAACAACAGAGCTGTAAACACCAAGGGTAGACCCAGACTGGCTTCTTTGTTCCAGATGTGGAGCAGGCACTCGCTATTAGAGCAGCTCCAGCCAAAGCACTGGGCTGTAACTCAATACACTGCCACCACTGTCCCACTGCCTGTCCATCAGTTGGCCACGGATTGCATCTGTGTGGACAGGTTAGTGCAGCATTTTGAGAATAAACTATATGTGTGTTAGTGAGTGTGCGCCAGCGCCCACAGCCAGAATTGGTACCAAATGCACATTTGAGCCACAACCATGACTGAGAAATGTTAGAGAAAAAAAAATCAACAATGTATAATTCAGACCTCTGACCACTGGTCTCCTCAAATAAAGCCATTTAAATCTGATGCCGCTCATGACACTGAGCTCAGGTTGCAGCAGCTTGTATGTGTGTTGTGGTTAAAGGATTCCAGACATTCCCCCCTCCTGAGTTGCCAAAGCCTCTATCTTCAACCAATCAATTAAAAGTTTAAGTCTAACAGTCAGCGGCAGTGGGCGATGTTGCTGTCATCCGCTGTCTGGCAACGATTATGCCAATGATGAATTCAAAGCTCGAGCCAAAAGACCAGACACACTCCCTGCATTTCCCACGCAATAGTAGTCACTTTAAGTCACGCTTAGGAGGCTAATTTTGGTGTGTATATATATTTTTTTACAAGATGATTTTATTCTTGATCTGTTTTCTTGGATCCGTGGGTAGCCTCGAACACTCGATCTATTTTTTTCTACTTTTTAATTGTGCCAAAATGGCGGCAAGCACCTGATTAATTAGGTCGATTTACTGGTCCTGTTGAAAGTACAATTTGACTCAGGCTTTGAAGATATTTCAAGACGACATTTTGACATTTTAATATGTGGGGTGTGAAAGGTCATGAGTGAGGGCCTATTTTTAGCGGCGGAAGAAATATTTCAAACAGAATCGAAAGCAAGGATAAATGAGCAAAAAATACATTTTTTAGCTGAATCATAATATGAAAGTGTGTTTTGTCTGCTTGACATTTTTATTACAGTTGCACAGACAAATGTTATTTTTCATTGAATAATTAAAATTAAATATACCAAATTATTTTAAGAGCATATTGACCTTCGTTTTAATTCCAGCACAACTGAAAATTAATGATCAACATACAATTAATTTTATTCATCAAACTGTTTATTTTCTATTATACTATATTATAGGTTCTAAAATAAATAAATAAATAAGGAAACTAAATGGAAGGAATTAATATAATCTAAGATGATTATAAACATGCTTAAACATGCATAACAGCTCTATATTTTTTTTTACAAGTAAACAGCAATTAATAATTATAATATTTTAATTACCGTCTAATTTTTACAGCAAAAGTTGAAATGTATACAATTGATACACCAAATATATTAATTCTGATGAGAAATCTAATAATTAAAGGTTGTCACACTTTTGGAAAATCTTAATTAAATTCAACTATACTTTAATCTTAACTAAAATTAACATTAAAAATAAAGAAAAAAAGACATGCATTCCACAAGTCCTCGCCACAAATCATTTATGACAACATGGTACGACTCACCTTAAAGCCGTCACTCCACATTATTGCGTGCAATTATAGTTCATGCTTATTTTATTTTAAATCCACCAACACACTAATCAATAAAACAGTCAATCCAATTTATTGCACACATATTTCATATACATAAATGAGAAGCAGGATAAATGACACAAATTACACAAAGTAAATTACATGATAAGAAATAATCCCAATAAACAGTTTTTTTTTATTGATCAGCTGAGCAAGTGTTGAGACATTTTCATCTGTCCCTGCCAAGAACTTCACACATGAGTGACGTTGATCATGTAACACCAGCAAACTCTCTGGGCCCTCAGAGGCTGCCAGCACACACACACACACACACACACACACACAGATCTGCAGCAACGTGGCTGCACTTGAGGAATGAGAGGCCGGCCGTGCAGATATTAGTGATCCTGTGTGACGGCGCCCGGAGGAGAGATTAGACCGTTCATTCTCTGCACCGCTCCTCTGATCCCTTGCTCTCTCCTGGGGCACAAAACAGTCAGAGAAAAACATAAATCCTCTTGTTTGCATTGGCTTTGTTGATGCAAAAAGTTGGTAAGAAGCAGCCGCCTTGTGCACACTGCTAATGACAGACAGCTTCTTACAGTTAATGCGAAAGAATTGACTCATCTGAATTTTCATTTAGAAGCAAAAAATGGATCAATATGGGCAGAATAATCATACCTAAACTTATAAAAGCATACATATGAAAGTCCATATACAGCTTGATGATTTTATCTGTTTTGCATGTGGTTATGAATTATTTTTTAAAGTTATATCATGTTTCATATATGTGATTCCTTGCTGAATTTCTGCTGCAATAATCATATAAAACCACACCTCTGCTCATATTTTACTTGCTTGGTCTTTATCCGTGTCTATTATGTGGTGAGCCTGCCATAATAAATCCTGGCATCCTGTCCATGCCTCTCGGACTGTCAGCGTATGTCGACGGGCCTCAGCTCGGGTCCGAGCAACAGAGGGTTACTTGTAAAACACGATGTGTCAGTGGGGCAGATCACAGCCGAGGCAGTTGCCCGGGAATGTGCTCTTGGTTTGTGCACAAAGAATGCTGTCTCTCTGCATCAGAGCTGTGTGATGGACAAACTCGACTGGTGTGTGTGTGTGTGTGTGTGTGTGTGTGGGAGAGAGAGAAAGAGAGAACACACACCTATGTCAGACACACCTCTGCAGACGGATGCCCATGTGCAGACGCCAGTGAGTCTGGGCTGCATTAAGGAGTGTGACTGTTTTCATCATCCCTTTGCGTGTATTAAGTCGAACCACGGCGAGAGCTCATCCCTGCCCTATGACTGCAGGGCTCGCCTTTGTTCTTCACCCCTAATACAGACATAATTACAAGCCTTAAAGAGCCTCCTCTCCTCGCTTTCTCTCTCTCTCTCTCTCGTGCACCTCTCAGATTTTGCACGGCTTTGACAGCTATGCACATCCAGGACTCAATCACCTGTAAGCACAAGAAAGCACACATACACACACACAACACACACACACACACACACACACACACACACACACACACACACACACACACACACACACACACATGCATGCCCATGTGTGCAGAGCTGTGCATTTTGTCCCTGCTCCTCACTCATCTGTCAAAAAAAAAGCGCCACTCTCCCGTGCCTTGTTTTTCCCACTCACACACGCGGCTTCTGAACGCAACACCTGCTCCTATAGGGACAAAAATTCTCACATGGTGACAACTGCGAATACCGTATTGCTGTCATAATGCAAATTCCTAATAGACACAGAGCTGCATTCTCTCGTGATATAATTCCCCAGTGTGGATTTACAGCTGCGTCAAGTGAGGGAAAAAAAACTCGCACCCACAATATGAAGCTGTTTTGTTTTTTTTATTGTGACTGAAATTTTACTATGATAATAATCTGTGGCTTTGTTCTGGCTGGCTGCTCTGGCTGAGGCCTGTGGGGACTCGGGAAGCGGTCCAGCCCCCAGCAGGCCTTCGATGCTGCTGGGTTCCCAGTAGTTGCAGGCAGGGTACAGGACATGACCAAAATGACTGGGTTGGACAGAGACTCAGCACCGCGCTCAACCCACCAAACACTGTGTTTATAATGTGACTGCAGCTGACATGTGATTCAGCTGAGGTGAAATCTGCATCAAACACGTGGCCGCTCTGTTTCAAACGGAGCCTCAATGGCAGGAAATCCACTGTCTTTTCCCTCCACCTGTCCGCTTTTAAAGCGAGTCAATAAAGGGCTGAAATATGGAGACAGGGTTGCTCTTTCAGTCTGTGGTCACCCATTCCCCCTCCCATACTCCCACATTATATCCACATGCACCTTGTGCTTTTTGCTGACTCTGCAGTGTGGACCTCCACCCCGCCCCTCTTTTTGGCAGCTTGGTGTTTGCCTTATTTTATAGGCTCTGACATTTAGTGAGAAAATTATCAGTGACGTGCGGACAAGACTAAAATCCAACTTCCTTTCGGATTGAGTAATTTTTCTGCTTCCTCCAGGCAGCAGAAAATATTCATCTTCACTCGTTTTAAATTTTTATTCAACATTTATATGACTGTATCTTATTCATAAAGGCCGCTGCACACAAGACCCTCTTTAATTTGCCTTATTTATGTGTTTAAAAATCAGCAACGAGGAGCCTTGAACGAGCAGTAAAGATTTCAAGCTCGTGTTTGTTGTTGATTACAAAACATATTTGTTTCATGTGCTTTTGATTGGTTCTGCAAGAAATTCTCATAAACTGCATTAGAGGGTTAAAAACAAGTGAACGCTTGCAGCAAAAATGAAAGATTTTTTTTTTTCAAGGGTGGGCGCCACGGCGGAAAATTGTGTTTTAATTCGCTCTTTAAAATTAGAAATGCAACTGTTTGTCATCTTTTCGATCCAGTTTATATGGGGCTTAAAATAAAATCGTCGAATTATTATATCATTCAAATTATTATTCATATAACGGAATTTTAAAGGTTGTTTTTGGTGAGAATGAAGCGCGTGAATTTTAGAAACGAAACAACGTCAGATCTCATTTTATTTGAGTCGTTAACATCAAATGATAATATGCTATCAGGTCTAACTTTAATTTAGATTCTATATGCTCCTCTATTAGTCATTGCACTTGTCAATACCCATAACATTAAAGGGCATTTCGCATATTTTTGGTAATAATCCTAATAATCGAACCTTGCTTCGTGGAACTCTGCTAAATTATTTCAATAATAAGTACAATTTTTGGTTTGAAAGTAAAATAAATGTACTAAGCCAACTTTTCCATAAGTTACAAATCTCCTAAATGTTTCCATGACAATATAGAAAACGTTATATCTGCGCATTTTTATTTGATGCTGAACGACATACCAGTCTATCAGAATCAAACGTCTCCATAGGATTTAATGAGAGATTATTTCATAATCTATAGAAGGAGGTCTCTGCTGACTGCATCCTGTATCATATGTTAATGAAGTTAATGGTGGAGCTCCAGTGACAGCTGGCTGCTGAAGACCAATCAGAGAGCTCGCAGATGGAAGCCAGTGTGTTCGAGGCTCCGCAGGCAGGAGGTGTTTGAAGAAGCATGTCAGCTCCTCCAGTGATGTAAAGAAGGATCCCTTTTCGCTTTTATCCCATTATTTTTGCCTCCTAAACGGCTTGGAACATGCACACAGTAACTTATCACTGCGAGAGGCTTTTTTTCTGGAGCATCGCATCGGACCTCAGTGTGGATTTGTTCCAAGTTTAACCCATGAAACCCTCTTCAGAGCGACGCTTTTATGGACCCGCGTATTAGCCAATGATGTCTATGGGTTTCATGCCTGACAGTCTGAATGCCTCAGATCCCTCCAAATCGGCCTTCCTGGAGTTTGGCCACGGACATCCGGCGCACCAGCAGCACTCCTCGGGACTCTCTCACATTTACCCCGTCCACGGCTTGCACGCCGCCGGCCATGCCCAGCACGACAGTCCCTTCCCCGGCAGCGCGTCCTACGGCCGCTCTCTGGGCTACGCCTACCCCGGCGCCGTGAACGCTCATCCCCCGGCTGCTTACATGTCCTACCAGCACAGCAATCACAGCAACAACAGCAGCAGCCTGACCCACAGCAGATTAGAGCAGACAGGTATGTGAGAAAGATTTGTTGTGGCCAAAAATGGCTGTAAAAATCCAGCTTTTCCACCACGCGCAATTACGCACGAGGCGCCACTTTCCCTGATGTTTTCCTCCTGAGATAAACAGCTCACATCAAAGTTTAGCAAGTTAACAAATATAAATCTTATTTGTCATCATATAATATCTTACACGGCAGTTTAATTATGGTATGGACGTCAACAGGCGTATTCTAACCCCCCATATGTCAAAGCAAGGCCCGGCGCCTCTCATGATGCTCCCTCTTTACCACTCATGTTATATAATGAAGGCAGACGGTGCCATTAATTTTATTGACGATAATTTTCTGCGGGTACGTCCAATTATAGCCCGTGTATCCCTGGCCTACCTCAGGAACTTGTTTTTTCACCCTCGCTGTTGGTGCAGATTGAAAGTCAGTCCCAGAAAATGGCAGAGCTGTCAACTGTGTGGCAGCTGTCTTATTCCACCCTTTACATATGATTCTGTTGGCAGTCTTGATTGTTAAAGCGTGAGAATAAAATCATAATAAAAATGATACAGGTAGATTGTAGTTACCAGTGCTGCCAGTGCCATCTGAAGTAAAAGAGTAAGAGCCTAAACTAGAGTAGACTTGATTTAATAAAACTATAATCAGACCATTTTTTGACAGAGGTTAACTTATGTTTTTCAGGCCCTGAGACTTGTCATGCAGGTCATGGCCTGTTTACTCAGTCTGTAAATCTGTGTCAGTGTCAGTGTTCATGTGTTATTTGAGATGCTAGATTTGTTTTCCATAGGATCAGGGAAAAGATAACAGCCTGTTCAATTATGACATCTTGCAAATACACATATGAAAAAGTTATAAAACAAAACTCCTTATCTCGACTCCTTTTTCTTCTCTGCCAAATCTACAAGATCGTGAGAAGTCCACTGTGATCGAGAACAGGCACCTTCGTCTAAATGGCAAAGGGAAGAAGATCCGGAAGCCTCGGACAATCTACTCCAGTCTGCAGCTGCAGGCTCTGCACCAGCGCTTCCAGCAGACCCAGTACCTGGCCCTGCCCGAGCGCGCCGACCTGGCGGCCAAATTGGGACTCACCCAGACTCAGGTGGGCCTTCAGCTCAGTCCTCAAGGGATCAGGGGAAATGTAGGATATATGGTCCAGTCTTTACGCACTATGTTAGCTCATTATTAGGCGAGGAGGCTGCGCGTAGTAATTTAACCTTTCAGGCCTGCAATATTTAGCATGTAGTGGCTTATTATACAGGCTAATATTTTATATTTAAAAGTCCCGAATTAATCCAACTTAAAGCAGAGTGGAGGAAAATATTAGTGAGACAAAGGGCATGTTGAAAGGCTGAAAAGGAAACCTCTTATCTGCTGTGTTATTAAGGATCACGGCGCTTGTGGGGATCAAATGAAAACCCAAATTGTTGTGATTTGTAACTCGATCCTTTAATGCAATGGCTTATTTACCATGCTTAATTTCGTGGCTATATTTCCTTTGTCAGCCCTGGCCCCTGAAGTGCTCTCGGTGCTGTGAAGCATGGCCGTAGTTAACAAATCATCAGGAGGAAATAATGATAATAAAAGTCAGCCTGTGCAGGTCTGCAGGATGAGGGCTTGTCAGCTGTTTGGAATCGTTTATTATAAAATATAGTTTATGAAATTAAACCAGTTGCTTATTAGCTTTAATTACTACATACAATTATTTATTTGCATTGATTTAATTTTTGCATGTAACAGCTCATTAATGCAAAGGTGATTATTAAAAAATGTTTTTGGGGAAAAGAAGTTAAAAATGAAAATACAAACTACATTTTTACTGATGTTCCCTGAAGTGCACACACAAGCGATAAAACATGATTTAGGAAAATAAATCAAAATGGACATATCTGTTTTTGGACATCATATATACTCGTGCATTATGGGAAGAATTGCACGTGCATGTGCGCCCTTATTTTGCAGACAAACAGGTGCACGTGTCAACTCCTGATTCTCAAATGGGCCTAGAATTACCTTCACCTTGCTCCTTTTCTCGCTCCACTTTAAGCGAAAAATAAGCAACATATAAACAAACGGATCGACTCTGTCATCCGAGCCGCCTCCTGCACATTTTTCTTAATCCCTCCAACATTCATGTCAACAATCCTCTCCCACTTTTTCGTGCTTAGATGTTTATTGAAAGATCCATCTGGGCTTTTTCATGCCATTTATGATTATTCACACCATTGTTCTCGTGTAAAAATAGACCTCTCATTTTGGAATCAGCAGAAATTTCAGTGACCCACCACAGTGAGCTTTGTGTTTTCTTCTCTCCCCCTCCTCGGATTGTTGCTGTCACACTCATGCACCACTGCACTCATAAAACAGCGAACAATGAGAGAGCTCAGTTTTAATGGATTACAAGTGCCACTCAGCCATGATGCTGAATGGCCAACAATGCGCCAGTAGTAGGGGTGGGATTTGCAAAAACAACACAGGGAAGATGAGTTATGAGGAGTTTACCCTTTTATTGCTCCCAAATGTTCAACTTCAGGCCAATTTTGAAAAGTGTATTGGGTTTAACTGGGGGAACGATGCTCATAAAAAAGCCCTTCACAGTATTAGCCCCTTTATATTTCTCCTGATTGTTAACCGCAGTGACAATTATGCGCATTTTCTCTCCTTTTTTTTAGGTGAAAATATGGTTTCAGAATAAGCGCTCCAAGTATAAAAAGATCATGAAGCATGGCAGCGGATCAGAGGGAGAACATCTCCACAGCTCCATCTCGCCGTGCTCGCCCGGGTTGCCCCAGCTCTGGGAGGTCTCCATGGCGAACAAAGGAGCCCAAATGCACCCAAACAATTACATGAACAGTTTTGGTCACTGGTATCCAAACCACCACCCCCATCAGGACGCCATGGCCAGGCCTCAGATGATGTGAGTGGATTGCTCTTTGCAAGGCCAGGTGCTCGGGCCTGCGCACTTCAGACTACTCTGAACTGGCTCTCGAGGCCTCTTCTCTGAACTGAATGGTGTTGAAAATGTGTGTTTGATAGAACTTGTATTTGAATCCAGATGTCGCTTCCAAAAAAAAAAAAAAAAAAAATTCGACCAGGCATCAAATATATATTTTTTAGTTTTGTTAAAATGTCAGTGCGACTTGTCACTGATGTGTGCAGGTTAACAAGAGACTCTGAATTAAGTCATTTTTAAAGAATATGTTATGTGCGTGGGTCTATTTTGTTAGAAAAAAAAGGGTTTCAGCTCCATGATCCAACAAATGCTCTGAGCATTCTGCAAATAAATAGCTGTTGGATTCAAGCTATATGATGTATGATTAATTTCTTGCGTGACGTGTTTGAGTTGCTGCCTTATCAGACAAACTTTTTCCACGGTGAAATGTGTTTGAAAGCAAGTAGAAAAGTGTGTGATTTTATTCATCAGACTGTGAAAGAGCCGAGCTGGCTGCGTGAAAAAAAATCAAGCTTGATGACAACAGGGCTCAATTGGGAGAGTAACACTAAAGGCGTTCCTCGTCTGTAAATAAAATACAGCATCTGAATTGAATATACTTTGAATATACTGAATTGAATTGACTTTTACTTAATGCCACAACTCAGCCAGTGTGATAATTTATAATTGGGATATAAGCTGTCTTTGGTCCTTCAAACCTTCTGACGAAAACCTGCAGATCTGCGAGGATGTTTTGCCAAATCTGTTTCCAGTTTAGGAAAAATCTATATGGGTTTCATATATCTTTCCCTCTGTTAATTGCAGTTTAATACTATCAATTTAAAGAACATCCCTCCATTAAAGGGAAATTAGAGTTTCCAGTATATTGAAGCAAAAGCAATGCTGGTGCCATTTTTACGCACGGAAGGTTGCGTTCAATGTACCTTTTACGCACGGACAAAAGGACCACCAGGACACATAACTCCCATTTTTTTTCACTGAATTTGAAAATCGACAACAAGAAGAAAGTTTCACATTTAAAGAAATAACACATTTTAAATGTACAGGTCACGTTTTTCTGCATTCAGTAAAACAAACTTATTTTTTATATTTTAAAAAAAAGCTTTTCTCGTCTTCGCTTGTAAAACAATCTGAGGCACCATCCTTCTTCTTTTTCCCAGAGAAGGACGCATGGACATAAAGGATGTGCAAGCCAGCATTTTAACGATAATTTTCCCTTCACTCTCGTCTCGAGTGAGCCCAGACAGAAACCTCGCAGTTGTCACAATAACATGACAAATGACCGTGTTATTCCTCCAATAAACTGCGCTTGATTTATAGTCGCACGCACTCATTTGCACATTCTGGCGTTCGCACTGTTTAAACATTGAATTACTTATTTGCACTGTATCTTTGCAAACACACATCCCATAATCTTGGCCGCATGCTCTTGATTAAATGGGGTCTGGAGCGTTGATTGATGACGCCTAATAGTGAGTTGAAGAAACATCCAGAGAGGTTTTTTTTTTTTTTTTAGCTTTTTCATTTGTCACCCTGCTGTCTGGCACACACACACACACACACACACACACACACAGGGATCAAAAAAACAACTAATCTAATTTTGTGGAGCAATTTTTTTCATATTATATAATATAAAAACTATTTCTAATATTAATGAAAAGCACATTAGAATATATTTCCATTACAGGTGTAGCTCTTCATGTGTGATTTTAAAGGGTCATGTCGTCCAATCTTTCACCTCATGCTTAAGGAGAAGCATTCTGGCACAATGCATGCAAAAAAGAACCCAACAAGTTTCAATCATTTCAACTAAATTCCAATGAGTTGAATTACAAATGTGCATTTTTCTCACTGAGGTTTGGCTCAGCTGTTATCCTCCAGATAAACACATGCTTCTAAGTTACAACAAAGTCACCCTGGATTATTGCAGTCAAAAATAAGACATCACACTCACGTCTAAGTGCATTCAGGCTGCACAAGCACCACGTCACCAGAGCACTCGTCCATACAGGCTGCATAAAGTCTTACCTTAGCCAGAGAAGCGTAGCCTTGTTCAGGAGGTCTAAAGTCTGCAGTGGTGTTTCCCTGAAGAACAAAGCCGCGTCAGAGCCCTGGGTTTTCACTCCTCCGAGCTGATTTTCTCACATAACGACAAGCATTGTGTTACATTAACATCTCCTTCTTTATATATATATGTATGTATACACCCTCGTGCCCCTTTTTCCCCTCATTCCTGATCATTATGTGCCTTGTTAAACATGCGGGCCCTGGGAAAGAAGAGGCGAGAACTGCTGAAGCAAGTGACGGGGCATCAGGGAAAATTATAGGCAATTTCACATCTCCAGATTAGAATAATGGCTCGTGGAGTTGGACAGACAGAGTAGGACCTTTCAAACTGGGGGCCAATTATCATGCGGGCAGATTGAAGGGAAAGTGAAAAGGCTCCTCGTGTAATAGACAAGCTAAAAGAGGAGGGGGACGGAAGGCTGGGAGATGGGTTGAAGGGTAATGATAAAGGCGAGTCTGACTGTATCAATGCTGTGGACGGTTCGGAGTTATCAGATACGAGGTGTCTGATGGGTTTTAATTGCAGGATAGCAATAAGAGGGAAAATAGCTTGTAATTAAATCCCAGTTGCTTTGAATGGGGCGAATGGCAAAGCAGGTCTCTGGGGTGATTATTGTTATTAACTTGAGCGATCTGACATCTCAGATAATTGTGAGCAGCTTCCCTGTTAGAGAGAATGAATGCATGATTTGGTTTCATCTGAAGGAAGGTTTGACTTGGTTTGGGGCACACACACACACACTCGAGGGATTCAAAGATGGAATACAGTTTGGCAGGCAGAAAGGCATGCAGACACACACACACTCAGATAAGATTCAGAAAAGTGGACTTCTGACACAGGAATATGTGTGAGAAAGCAGGAATTGCTTCTTTTCATTTTTCTATTTTCTTTAACAGCATTTCCAGTTTTGAATGTCTGTTTGTTTTTACTCATTCCCATGAGTGGAGGCAACATTGTCAGTTTGTAGGTCAAGGTGAGCTCATGCTGGAGCAGCACCCCCACCATGGGGAAGGCTTTATCAGGATGTGATGACTGGGCATGTGAAGCATCAGCACACAGCCCAGTCCGGCCCTGGCCCGAGGTCAGCCAGGGTTCACAAGTCCACAGCTGTCAAGCATGCCTTTCTCCCTTCATTTCTTCCCAGTTTACAGCAAAATGGAGAGAGTGAGTGATCCTAATGCGGCCCAGGCTCGGCCCAGGCCCGGGCAGAGAGCTGGACAGCTGCTGGAAGTCTTTCCATGGATGCATTTCAGTGCCCGACCTCCATCTCAACCCATATCCCTGCACCCCAGAGACAAGTGCCGACATCACACTGTTGACTGTTGCAGGGGAGGGGGTGGGGGTGTGAGATGGGCTTATAGGGGCCCGGGCACTGCTCTATTTAGGGTGCTGTGATGTTGGTGCCATGCAGGATCACATTCAAGTTCAACAGTTCACCTCCATGGCTACTTACACTTGTTAATGTTTAGAGATGACATATATGGACACGTCTGACAGCCCCCCCTGACCCACACACACACATACACACACATACAAGCCCAGCCTGTGGAGAGCACACGTTTGTCTTCGGCACAAATGTTTCCCCTGACAAACGCAGCCGAGGGCCACACATGCTGAGGGAGCCACCAAGGGCAGGTCACATGTCCTCTTGACGAGATTTCATTGATATTAAAAGGCAATAGTAATCATGTTGCTTTTGTCAAATCAGCACAGGGCACTGGAACGATGAGTGATGTTACAGACAACTGGTGTTGAGTTCACATGAGGGAAATGGGATTCAGAGCTGTGGCATATTTTCATTTTTTTGTGGCAGAACGTTGAAAGAATGTGTGTGAAGTTTGGTAGAAATATGTGAAGTGCTTTTCAGTATAAATTAAATATCTCTAGAATCAAAGAGGTGCATTAAAATCTTTATAGTAAATGTGACAACAAGCAAAAAAATGAAAAAAAAAATTAAAGTAGAGAATTTTAAAGGTCTTTTCACTATATTTTAATTTTTTTTTATTCAGTTATGCAGTTCAAGAAATGAATGAGAAACTCTGCTGAAACTTCATAACATTGTACAAATGATAACAGTCTGCATGTGTGAAATTATGAGAACAACTGAATTCAGTTTAAAATAAATCAAATAGATTTTGAATTTGTTAATCTATTAATGTGTATTGCATAATATTATAGTTGCCATCACATGACTTAAAACCCATTAAACGTGTTTAGGCTTAGTCAACATTTCCAGTGTATTTGTCTGCCATGTGTGCTCATATATAAAATAATTATATACCTAAACTGTCAAGGTGAAAAAAACACCTCACCCAAAGAAATTCTTTAATAGTATAAGTACATCTATATTTATAGGATATGTAATGTAAATGATTCTTTGTGTAGGTACTAAAATGATGTATTAATTACACCTTATGCAACTGTGAACTAATCTATATCCGGATTATATTAAATAATGTAACATTATTTGATTAGAAATTATCATTAATAATAGAGGATATGTAATACATATTATAGAGTAATATTCCCTAATTTCAGCACATTTTTTCTTGCTTCATGTTAAACCAAAACCATGTGAAAATATTCAGAATAAGAAAAATAAAATCTAGGTCACACCGTGAGACTTGATCCCTTCAGGTTTTAGATCCACGCTTGAAGTTGTAAAGATTAGAAAACGACTGCAGTGACACAGTGCTGCAGTAAGGTTTCATACATTCACACCTTCAGTCCGGGGTGCATGCCATTGCAGTTAGTAAAAGAGGTAGAAAAGCTCATAAACGCGCAGACGCCGTGGCTTCATTTTCTCTCCGTGCGTAATGGCGCATTGGTGGTCCATGTGGATAAGATCTCCATCGCCCGTTTCTCCACATTTTTTTTCCTGCAGTATATTTAATCATGCACGGTTTATGTGGCCAAACAGAGCTCATTGTCCACTGTCATTAGTTATCACTTGTGAAGGCGCAGAAATGGAGGTTGTGTTTTTTTTTCTATCAGTCTCATTGTCGCTGTCATAACAGTCATTATGGGGGTGGTTGTCATGTTTAACCAGCATCATTAATATGAGCGCAGTCCCCAGGTTTCACATGTGTCACACTGGATCCCATTAGGTTATTTCATCCATGTTTTGAAAAAAAAAAAAAACAAGTGACCATAAACTGTGGAACATATGCTTCAATACTGGGGAAAACGCATCATGACATGGATGAACTCATTCGTAAAAAAAAACAAAAAAAAACCTGGTCATGAGAAGTCTTGGGTCAGTTTCAGGAGAAATGTTTTTGCCAAATGCAAAAGAAGAAAATCCAATAAAATGAAACACTGAAAAAAAAAAGTGTTTTGTTACACCTTCAACATTTGGCAGCAAATCCATCCATCCTGCTGTGCGTGGGCGCGTGCACGTGGGATCCCCTTCGGCAACAGACTGGCTTCACCCCCACCCACTACCACCACCACCACCACCACCACCCTCTGTGTGTGTGTATGTGCGCGCGCGCTGACTCCTCTCTTGTTATCTGGCAACAGAATAGTAATAAAACCGAGTGACTCCAACATGTCTGCTTGTTTGTGGCCGCAGCGCTTTGCACGCAGCTCGCAGCACCAAAACAGAGGCAGTCAGCTCAACCACTGTGACCTTTTACAGAGCACAAAGTGGAGTATTTACTTTTTTTGGGTCAATGTGCCAAACGAGCTTTTTGATCATTATGTAATGAGGTCAACAAAAAAACTCATTAGGACGCACTGGTTCAGTCACTTTAAGTTTCCAGGACAAAATCAGAAGTGGATCAACCTGCTCACATTAACTGGAATAGAGATCCATCTTCTTCTAACACCATAATCCTCAGGACGGTGTGTTTTTAAAAAAAGACAATACGGCTGTTATTTCAAGCGGATGAGTAATTATTTAAAAGATGCCAGGATTATAATTAAACAGTACGCTGCCAGAATTATGAATAAACCTGCTTCAAGTGAGAGCAAATTATAGCCAAGTAAAGTAAAGTCATCCAGATTCAAAGTTAGTGATCTAAATAATTTATTTGATTAGTTAAAATTGTTCAAACAGGTAAAAGAAATGCATTAAAAAGTAAAAACCTTTTCTAGGATTCTGTAGGTGACATTTAATTATCTGCACTGTTTATAAAGGGGCTAGACACACAAACATGCAAGTAACACCTTTATTCAATTGACAAGAAGGCAACAAGTGGACTAATTACATGGATATGAAAATGGTTTTTGGAAGCACCACAGTGCAGTCGTTCAAACAAATATGATCATAGAGTGGTTCTGCATATAAACACATATTTACAGCCTTCGACGTTTTTTTTGTACAAATCCATATAAATATGACCTGAGTTTTCAGTTTCTTATTAGTATCACTACTTGACGCGCTCTCTACAAACCCACATGCATGATTTGAATGTAGCATGGATCAACTGCACAGTTTTTGTCAATATTCGGTTCGTGGTTAGGCTACTTGTTAAAAAAAAAACCTTTGCATATTCATTTACAAAAAGAAGTTAAGGAAACAGGCCTACAACAGAAGCGATAAATAATTTAAAAAACCACGCCAGATGTCCGTTAAATACGCTGCCACAAGTGATCAGAAATCCCTTATGTGCTTTGTGAATGGAAAGCCCAAGTTCTGAAACACTCTTCATCCAAAAAAACAAAAACGTCATGTTTCACTTCAGGCCTCCTGCAGGTCCACTCAGCCTTTGCTCTGCAGAGTCACTGTGGAGAGACCTCGTTTGGAGAAAAAAAAATATAAATCTGCTCTTGAGTCAGTGTTAATAAACAGCTCCCACGCTCTGCTGCGGGACTGGGTGGTGCACGGTGGCCGGGTGCTGTAGGTGTGATCCCTGCTGGTACCAGTGGTTGTTATAATCCTCAATGTAGGGAGGCGACGAGCTGTGCGTCGGCTGCTGGACCTGAGGTCTGCTGATCGGGGTGTTCTGGGGGGTGCTGTTCTCCCACACGGCGGGGGAGGGAGGGGAGTTGCAGGCCATGGAGTCGCTGGCGTTGGGACTGTGCTCCAGGGGAACCTCGCCGTTTTTGTACAGTTTCTTGAACTTGGATCTCCGGTTCTGGAACCAGATCTTGACCTGGGGAGGGAAAAGAGTGAGAACATTAATGATGGCGCAGAAGAAAATGAACAGAAGTTTTATAACCAAAATATAAGCTGTTTTTTAATAAATGTGATCTTGTGTGTTACAAGTATTTTAATGAGAGAAAATACAGCA
Organism: Centropyge bicolor; assembly: GCA_037975185.1. NCBI lineage: Eukaryota > Metazoa > Chordata > Actinopteri > Pomacanthidae > Centropyge > Centropyge bicolor. The sequence continues at coordinate 1,971,844 of JBBMOC010000024.1, read as the reverse complement.
TTTATATTGTTTAACTTGTCTCTAAATAAAGTGCATCCAAAAAGGAGAGACACAGAAATCCATGTCTGCTGTGCGTAATTACGCATGGATGGAAAATTATGGAGCAACTTTTTTGGCCAGATTGAGAAGCCCAGATTCAGTCGGGCCTGAAAGTTTTGGTGACTTAGAAAAGCCTCAGGTGTTGGAGCTCACCTGTGTCTGAGTGAGGCCGAGCTGAGCCGCCAGCTCCGCTCTCTCGGGCAGAGCGAGGTACTGCGCCTTCTGGAAGCGCCTCTGCAGCGCGGCGAGCTGGTAGCTGGAGTAGATCGTCCTCGGCTTGCGGATCTTTTTCGGTTTTCCATTCACCATGCGGACTTCAGGCTCTGGCTCTTCTTTCACTAGAAACCACAAAAAAATATTTTAATATAAAACACGAGTGAGGGAAAGTTTGAGCAGCCAGAGAGAGTAAAGAAAATGAGCAGAAGGAAATAAAATCAAGGCGAAGTGTAGATGCGTAAAAACACATTTATATTTCTAGTATTTTTGTCACATTAATATGGGAAAAAAGAAGAAAATGTGGCAACTTCAAAGACTTGCAAAAACAATTATCACAAAATAAAAATCTAAGCCACAGGATCATTTTATTTTTGCCATACCAGGCATGCCAGCAGCAACATGTTAAAACTGATGGAGTGAATATTATTAGCTTTAATCAAACCATCATTGTTTTATGACCAGCTGTTAATGGCTGGCTCTTACCAGGCGGGCTGTTAAATAAAAACATGAACTGCAGCCTTTCAGTCTCCCAAAGAGCAAATGTTAGGGGCTTTTTAAATCAGCATATTGCATTGGAGTTGTGAGGCTAAATTTATGGAGACATGAAGCAAGCATGTCTTTTGGATGAATGTCACACTGCATATATACTGTCTCCCATTTCTAACACGAATGCTTTCTAAAACATTTTTAAAGAACATTGAAAAAGATCTGATCAATAATAATTAAAAAAAACAGCTGGCAATAGAGTATGTGTTTTCATATGCACCCAGACAACTTTACGCACACCGGACACAAGCATCATGTTGGAGAAATAACAGGTGATGATGGCCACATTTACCTGAGCTGGGAGGCGAGGCCTGCAGGTGATCTCTGTTGTAATGTCCGAACTGTCTGTAGCTATTCGTGTAGGGGTATTCAGATTTGGTGGTGTACGCTCCGGCGGCTCCCATTCCGTTCAGATTAAACTGGTGGTGGTAAGAGTTCATGGGCTGTCCGTACGGCTGACTCTGGTAATACTCGTGCTGGCCGCCGTGGGCCGTCTGTCCGCTGTAGTAGCCCATGTCCGTCACCGAAGACTCGGGCAGAGTAGGAGAGTCCTTGGAGGTCGGGTGGCAGCTCATAGATCCTGGCAGGTCGGTCAAAATACACGCAATCTTCTTGTCATAGGTCTGCCCGGCGCTCATGGTGGAAGCAGCCCTCCAGAGTAGAGAAAGTCCACTGCTGGGGTCTGTCCTCGTGCGCAAAAGCAAAGACGCACCAAAAGAAGCGGTGTCTGTGTGTGTGTGTGTGCGTAATTTGGACGCACGGCTCTGGAAAGGCTTTAGTCCACTGAAACTCTCCCGGCTGCAGAAACTTGGTTGTGGCATGGCTCAGCCCCTGTGACACAGAGTTATAGAGAGCTGGGCTGGAAGCTGCCTCCTCATTGGCTCCACTCTTCCTCCCCCCTCCCTTCATGCGCTCCAGGCGAAGTCGTGGTGAAACCCAGCCTTCAGCCAAGAGCCTCTATGCACGCATACCTCAATGCAATGAGTTTTTTTTTTTTCTTCAGATTTGCATTTACCTGTTCACAGGATGAACACACAGGGCCTCCAGAGACTCTGTGTCCAGAAACCACCTATAGGTCCGCTTTCTCCTCAAACCCCTGCATCACACACTCTGGTTGGATCCAAGACGTTGCAACACAATAGCAGCCTTTCTGAAGCCTAATCCTGCAGCCAGACCGTCACCTTAATGTGTTTTTATGCAATGTTTTCTTAACAGTGCCTAGAGATCACACTGCATTGAGCCCATTGAAAGGCTGCCAGCCGGCCTCCCACAGGCTCCTGCCCTGCTGTATTGTCATTTAAAGGTGTTGGTGGCGGACAGTGAACTTTATGTGAAAGAGATGGAGCAGATAGGTAAAAGGCTCGTTCAACTGATAATGCCTGAGGGCAAATTCCTCTGCACTGTCTGCGTGTGTGTGTTTAGATGCAAATGAGATCCACACTGTTAGAAAATGACAGCAGAGAAGTGCATGTTAGATAATATGGGAGATATAGTCACGTTTTGGTTTATTTTGAGCGACATTTTGTTGCAGATAATTTTAAAAACATTCTTTCGTTTGTGATTTAAATAGAAAAATTTCCTGCTGTTTATTTGATGTCAATTGAAAGCACGGTGCGCAGCGCCCCCTGCTGTATTCACTCATACATGGAGCTTTATTTTTCTGCATGAAAAATAGATTAACGCAGTTTCACATAGCTGAAGATGGACAAACTGTGTCTTTCTGGCTACTTACAATATTTTCCATCGTCACATCCACAGTTCTCACAGACCACAATCCCAAGTTATTTAAATAACACTTCTGATAGAATAAAATTTTCCTCTGCAGCCTCTCATGACTGATAAACTAGCGCCCTCTTTTGATAACTTTCTGCAGCACATGAAGGCTTTAACTTCTAAAGGATCAGTTCACCCATTTCTAGCAAGCGCTGTCGCCACAAAGATTTATTCAGTTTTACTTTCTACATTTTGTCTCTGAATACAAAATTTAAAAAAATTCAAATTAACAAAAAAAGATCATAGTTTGGCAAATGAAGTGTTAAAACTGATCTTCCTAGGAGCCCATAAATTCATGTCTGCTTTTTGCTAAAAATCATTCCTCCCACTGAAAATGCAAATCATAGTTTAAGAGCTTAAAAATACAATAAGAAATCCAAACAGAAGTGAGTAGACAAATACCTCTCTTGTACTGTATTGTGTTGTCAGTCCAGTTATAAATCTGTTCCAGACCTGCTGAGTCACATGATTTCTGAAATGGAAGTTTTCTCTCTTGCCTATTGGGGGCGCCAAATAACAATGTCAAAAACACAAAAAGAGTGAATACTTTTATCTTTAATTAATTAATTAATTTTTTTTTATTTATTGTATTTATCCTTAACATAATCTTTTACATATTTTATTTGAGAAATTCCAAATACCAAGTGATATATTTCAAGAGACATTGGAGCATGGCGAAGTGATTTCACATTAATCTCTTCCAAGCATCTCAAAAAAGTCACCAATTTTGTTGACTGATTTCCCCACTGTTTTATTGGACAACCAAAATGCACTCTTCTGTTTAAGATACCATTCAGAAGAACTTTTAGTTTAAGGAGCAACAGTTTTATATTGCAATACAGACAGAAATCCTGTGGTTTACAAAAGCTCTGTTTCCAGTGGTTTTGTCTTCACATCCATCAACAATCAAATAAGAGAGTCAAGGACATCTGAATGCACGATTCTCATCTTTTCTCTGTCAAGAATATCATTAACTAGATCTTACTTAAGGCAGCTTTTTAACATCTTGATTCGTGAAAGTGTTTTCCCCATTAATGCACATTAATGCACTAAACTATACAGCTCTTTCATTTAAATATCATACTGTACATTTTTAAAATATTTTCTTAATATTTTATTAGCAACCGTCTATTTCATGTTTATCCTGCTAGACTTACAGTGCTTGCTTGTTACCTCTCTTGATATTTTCTACTTACTATGTTTGTTGTTATGCACTAAAACATCAAGGCAAATTCATCGCATGTGAAAACCTACTTAATAATGACAAACCTGATTTTGATCCTGACTGCCAAAATGCCCCCAGTCCTGATGTCTGAGAGATACTGTGCATGTCTCAAGTTGTGATTGTTTTTGCAGACACTAGCTTTGTCTTCACTAAGCTCTCCTGTCTCGCACTTTAAACTACTGCAAAATAGAGTAATTGAAGATTATAACATAGATTACGTGACACTAGATTAAAGAGGAAACAGATGCACAGTCAGTTAATAAGCAAGTTGAACACAAAACACGTAATATAACAAGGCACTTTACATATTTAAAACTGCTTCTGGAAAAAAAAAAGTCTTCAGTCCCACCAGTCTTGAATGTAAGAAGCAAGTGAGTTGTGTCAGTGTAGATGTGATTATTATGATGAAAAGGTCATGATATTGTAGTCTCCTGTAACATCCAGTAGATGGCGCTTATGTCTTAAATTTTAAGGTGGTGGTGTCAAGTTGAATAAGCTACCATGGCACATATAGACCAGAAATATATGGTGAAAATGTATAAAACTGGGAACATAAAAGAAATCAACTTGAGCAGTTTTAATTATACGTTTGTTGTATGTGTAATTACTGTTCTGTCTTTGCATCTCTTTAAGCAAAATCATTAAGTTGCTGAGGAATTCTGGGTGGCCCTGTAAGATCTTTGGAGACACTGTATGTGATACTGACTTGACCTTAAACAGGTAGAGTTTATTATGAGCTCTCATAGTCTCCCTACGAATACAAAAAGCAGGATTACATTCTTGCCTCTGCAGCTAAACTTTTAAGTAGGCTGAGTGCAGGAAATTACTATGAATTACAGCTACTGCTTCATTGTTTCTTTCCAATTTTTTCAGCTTCTCTGAAGTTATTTGCCGTCAGGTTACACCCGTTAAAAGCCTCCGTGTTATTGTAGAGTCCAGACCCCCTAATCTGCAAACTTGGTGTTTGTCTTTGATCCACAAATGTCATTCCAGACACCAGACAGTGAAGAGACTCCCCAGTTGCAACCTGTATGCATGAACCTGCAGACGTAGTGGTTTGTAGTCTGCTCTTCTGTAGGGTGTAAATGACTAAAGCTCTTCTCTCAAATCATTTTTCCTGTCAGAGAACATTTACGGCTGGGTGAAAATCTACCCTGCACACGGTTAAATGAACTCTCTACACCCAGCCAATCAAACCCCTACATACAGTAACATGAGACAGCTTTCAGGGACACGTTTTGTACTTTTCTAATGCGGTGTGTAAAAGTGGAGCGGCTGGCCCGGTTCCAGCACAGGACAAAAGCTCAGACCTTGCACGGAGGAACCCCGGCAATTACAGGCTAACTAGGGTTTGGTCTGATCGCTGTCGAGGTAAAGAAAAAAAAAGTACCTTTTGTACTGTACATTACAAATGGAGGCATTTCCCCTCGGAGAAAGTAATTTCCCCCCCGTTTGAACTTCTCAAGAGTCACCATGATTACGGGAGCCCCTTTGGGCCAAAAAGAGCAACACTAATGGGAGTGATGCTCAGACGTGACGTATGAGGGAGAATCAGATTTTTTTAGGACCTTGATAGGATGAAAACGGTTGTAGTTTTTAAAAAGTACAAGATGCACCTCTCTCTGTATCGCAGCTCTTCTCTGGTTTTCTTAATTTTAAAATGTCATTCCAGATTGAATTGATTCTCCCTCAGACTCTGCACTGTACCATGACGCCCTCAAGACAAACACTGTCCGCTCTGATTTCAAGTGAACACATGTGCTGATTGTTCTCGGCTTTAACAAACATGACAAACAAAGGGAAACACACTTTTATGTATTCACCTACTACCTACTGCTTCATTTGCACTATAAGGGCTTCTATAGCAACGCTGAGTGCTATATTTAACCCCCTACACACATAAACAAGCCGAGGGGATCCCCATCAGTACAGTAATGTGCACATAATCCCACATGCGTACACCTACACTGCAGAGGATGTTTAGACTTTAATTATGAGGGGGGAAGTTGACATCACAAAAACAAACTCCCTTCATTGCTTCCTATGCCCCCGCAACCATCAACGCAATTTCACCTCCTTTTGAAAACTTCAAGGCAGCAACGTTGAGCTCCTTGAGATAATGAAGCGCCACTGGCTAGTTTGTGCTGATCTGATTGAACGGCCGGCTCGCTCAGGGAGTCAGGGCACTCTCATGAGTGGGAGAAGTGGAAGTCTATTAACTGCTAACTCTCTCTTTCTCTCCCTCTCGCTCACTCGCTCTCCCTCCTTCCTCAGTCCTGATTAGAGATGAAAAGAGAAAATGGCAATGAGTCAAGGACATTGAGCCATCTGTGTAATGTAGATCTGTGTGTCCAGACAGGGAAAAATCACCTGACGCTTTTCACTTGTGCTTCTCTTTCATCAGCAAACTCTTGTCTGCATTTCCTCCAGATGTTTCCAGATATTTGTTAAGCGCATGATCTGCAAAACGCATTATCCAAACACTGACTTAACATGAACAATATAATTGCGTCGAGAGAAAGTCAAAGCCATCAGAAAAGTAGAGTAATTGGCTTTCCCTGAAACTGGCCAACTGCTCAGCGCTCCCATCCCTCCTAACTAAAAATACTCGACTTGATCTGGGATTTCTCTGGAACAAATGATCGTTCCAGCATCCCAGCGGTGCTGTAAGTTGGCTCGGCTACATGGAACCGAGGACTCGCTGTTCTCAGGCTGCTTCACACCAGGAAGGCAGAGATGATGTGTGTGTTTGCATGTGTGTGTGTGTGTGTGTGCATTGTTCACTTAAGACGACCAGAGTAGTCAGACCAGGTAAAGCCAGGGTAATGTGTTCCCAGGGGTCCACAGCTGTCAAATGAGTCAAAAAGCTAATGGGAGACACATGTGGCCAGATGTTAAAGGTCATGCCCTTTTCCCCAAACACACACAAACGCATGCACGCGTGTACACAAACATATTCAAAACACCTTCTGAAGCTACATGCCCCCCTGCAGGTCTGCTTCCACCCACAATGTCTCTCCTGTGAGCTGAAAAAAACCACAGTGGGTCCGCTGCTATCGGACATCTGCTGCTGTTAATGGAGCACTAATGACGCTCGTGTCTCTGCAGTCATGGTCAGCAGTCTGCACTCGATGTACAGTATAGGTAATCTTTAATGTGAATTTATGTGTCTGTGTGCTTGTTTTTGTTTACATGGGCACCTTTTCTGAGTCTGAGATCATTTGTTTTCATCTCATCTATTATTAGCATTGGCTCCTGTTGTTGTCCTTTCAGCCAAACAACTTGAAATCAAAAGAATATACATTGATTTACATCCTATATACTACTACATAAAATGGAACCGAGAAACGTTTGGTGACATTAGAGCTGAGTGATAAGTCAATATTTTGATCACTTATCATTGTCTCGTTATTGTGCTTATTATATATTATGCACCATAATATTTTGCACAATTCTTGTTATGCATTATTGTGCAAAACATGGCTACAAATTAAAAAAATAAGTAGTCAATGCTTTTTATAATGCAATGTAAAACAGTAGTAACGTGTTGTGAATGCATGAAAACTAGCCGGCTAGCAGTTACCTGAAAGTAATGTATAAATGGTGAAAAGGCTAAAACATTGAAACGCACTTCATATCATATCAGTTTGATTAGTTTCTATGGGATTTTGCCTCCATGATATTAGTCTCAGCCATATGACAGAATCTAATTGAAGCTACTGTAATCAGGCCTCCCAGCGCGAGCACATACTCAACAAGTGTTCAGTCTGTTGTATGTTTGAATGCAGGGATGTAAACAAATAACCTCCAGCATGGAGACAACAGGCCTCTGACCCAGACAGCATTCCATGTCAATCAGCATGTGCAACAGTGCACTGCGCTAATTGAGGCGGTCCGGTCCAACTCGGCTATGAGCACAGCTACACACACACTGAGTTGGACAATGGCAGTGTGAAAACCTACTAGTTTATGTGTCTGTTCTTTTATATACATAGAAAGACAAGATGCCATCAGGAAGATCTGATGCAAAGCTCTCTTGCTATTTCCTTTTATTCTTACAGCCACTGTGGAGGCTTTAAAAATCTTTTCCTCCCTCTCATGCTCCTCACTCCATCCATCACCTCCTACTAGTCCTCTCCATCTTTTCCACTTAGCTGGCACAGAGGCATCCGCACAAGTGTCCCGTCCTGGCAACCCCGGCCTCATCGACAAGAATGCATCTATTCTGCGGTTCCACTTTGCCCAGAGTGGATGAGTAAGAGCGGCCTGTAGAAACAGCTGTTGAGGGAGTGATCAAAAGAAAGAGGGAGACTTCTTTGATTACTACCTCTTTGTTCGCTGGCCACTCAAAGTTCTGCATTCACCCAGGCCTCGCTCTGAGCGGGCGGCGAGCCAAGGGAACGCACAAGGCCATAGTATGCTTATTGGAGTGATAATATACTTGTATCTGTTTGTGTTTTAAAGGCATCTGTTGCGAATTCAAAGCAATGCTTCCCCAAATGATGCTCAATTAAACTATAATATTTGTAAATGTCTCAGTTTTCCGTGACTCCGCTGGGTTCCCACTATCCCACAGTTCATCTTGACCCCTCACCCCCCTTTGTTGCCATCTCTTTTGGTGCTTATCTCTGAAGACTGAATATGTAGCCTTGGTTACAGCGAGGCTCTCCTTGAGTCTGCCGGGTTGAGATGCCCTCTCCCAGGATTCTAAGCAGGAAGCTCCACCCTGATCCAAGCATGTTTGTTTTGGCTCAGACTAAACCACACGGAGGACTAGATGAAACTGTTCCCTTCTATCTGCTGATTATCTCTACGAAATCTGCAGGCAGGACGACACCGGTTTTCATCTCGACACAATCAAACGTGCTTTCCGGTGTTTCTAGCAGAAGTGGTTGCAGAGAGGCTTTAACGCTGACTGTGAGATTTGCACTTTGTCAAAGTGTAAAGCGTAAAAAGCCACATATGAAAGCATGGTCTTCTTTCATTGCATGCACCTTAAATGCAACATATTGTACTCTAATGCACAAACCATTATTAAAACAACGTGTAAATGATGAACTCTTATTAATAAAATATTCAATTCAAATGGGTTCAACTGGCACAACATCCAGGGGCACAAACAAAGGTCCTGACATCCAGCACCTTTGTTTTGGATTTTGTCATGAACCAAATTCAAATGCCCAGAACAAATTCAGGCTACTCAAAATGCCTTTGACTGGAAATCTTTTGTAGGGAGGAAAATCACAGAAAAGTCTTGTGTAAGACATCCACCTATTTGGTGGGCTTGTTAACACAGCGTAGAGAGCTGTCATTTTTCTAGGCATGCCTGAGCACGAGAGAATTTGGGAGTTCCCGTTCTGCCCCTTTTTTCCTCCTCAGCTTACACAAAAACTCCACCGTAGTCTCTCATCTCCATCTTATAAACTTGCCGTCATATCCCTTAAATCAAATGTGGCAGAGTGAGTCAATCAGGTTGTTAAGTCAGGTTGAAACAAAGTGAGTCAATCTACAACCAATCCTTCTAACCATGACTAAGTTTCTGCATAAATATTTGGCCCCAGAAGGTGAGTCCCCTGCCCCCCACCTCGACTGCCTCGTCTCCTGTACAGGCTTTTGTCCTCGGGGAAGTGATGAGGACATGAAGTCTAGTCAAAGAAACACGGGATATACACCAGTGACTGCTCTGCCTACAGCAGGAGTGCTCTACCTGTAGCTGCAGCTTGACTACTTTGAAAAAATAGAAATTATTAGTCATCCATAATAACTGTTCATCAGTAAGTAATGAACAGTTCAAATAGTTTGATGAAAGTTCAAATGGTTATAGGTGCTAAAAACAACATTGATGAAGGTGTATTGAGTTCACCTGACAGAGCTGTGGGGGGGTGGGGTAAAAGTTTTATTCACTCTCTGTTCATGAAATGAAAGCTTGGATTGTGCTCCGCCGCATGAAAAGCTACAGTTGAACTTCTTCATCGTGACAGTGGTTATCTCAGGTGCTGTACTTGAAGTCTTCTACCACCCACAGCGTCGCAGGCCTCATTGCGAGGGACAGTGCCCCCGTCCAGGGCCCCCTCAGTGTTTGCCTTACTGCTGAGTCCCTTCCAGTGTCCCCTGCTAATGAATAGACATTTAATGATCTGAGAGGGCCATTCAATTGAGTGGAAAATGTGCAGGTCTGTAGAGCACAGCTCCACTTGTCGTAGGAAACAAAGGCCTCGGCTCCGTATTCACACACACGGTGGAGAGGGACAGAGTGGATTCACACACTGGATCGAGAGGAGGCTGGACACACACACGGCAAGCACGGCCTCAGTGGTTTTCACACGCTTTAGCACAAATCTCTTACAATAGGAGCCTACGTAGTGCTACACTGGATAGTCTTATTCTTCTGCTTCTCTTTTCAACTGAAGTGCCTTTCTAATGTCCATTATTGTGCAGTTAAACAATATCAACCGTTCAATCGTCAATCACCTAAACACATAGACACATACGCTACTTTTATTTTTATTAGCAATACAGCCGTTTCATCACCAATCAAATCTGAACCATCTGCCAATCTCAGCCCACTCACAACAAACAAAGGACACGAACCACAGGTTTGGCTGTCGAAAAACCAACACACATGTGTTCAATATAAGCCCATCCTTTTATGTTCCAACGTTCATTTGCACATCATGCAAGCCCAGCCATAAACAAAATGGCACCATGTGGTTACGGAGGATCCACTGCAAACAGCCGATCAAAAGGCGACAGGAAAAGAAATCCTCAGAGTGTTTATAGGAGGTCTGAGGGACGACCAGTAAAGTTCGCAGGGGTCGGGCAAACTAGACAGCTTGTACGCTGCGCAGACAGGAAGGAGGCTTTATAAGGAGCGTTGTAAATCATATCAACTCACTTAACCGCAGGAGGGAGGACGAGCGATGTGGGAGCAAGCTAGCATTGTGTTTGCTGGTCGGATTTACTGCAGTTACCCTCCAGATTGTGTCATTATTCAATGGTCTGTCCACCGGATTACATTAGGCTCAGTCACAGTACCATGTATCAGATTTACTGCCCTATATATTCACCTATTATCCGGGGTGAAGAATAGCGAGGCTCTTAATAATTGGATTAAGCGAATGTAGATAGGAATATAATTATCCAGTTTGTCAGCGTGGAGACAATTGTAAGCAATATTCCCAATCCTTTCATGATATTTCATCTGCACAGACAAGACTGTTGCGTACAAAGTGTGGCCACGCGTGTGTGTTTTTTCTGCCGCGTGCACGTAAAGATAATGCAGGACTTTTCTAAAAGAGGGGCCTGTTTGAGGTCCCAGATAGCTGCCCCTTTGGTAAACACTGCTGACAAGTGATGGTGTGGGCTTCACTTGGTTTTTAAGTATCAAGAGTTAATGTGTCTTGACTAAGGTGAAATGACCTTTTTTGAGCACATGCAACAGCCAATCCCAAACACCAGTGTGGTCTGAGAAAAAAAAAAAAAACAGAGCAAGAACCCTTTTATGATTAAGCTCGGACTAAAGGTCAAGCTGGTGTCATTCCCCAGAGAGACAGCTCTTTCACCCACCCACTCCAACTTTCCTAGCTGACATATACCTAAGCTGCGCTGGATGAATAATAAGTGTATAGTTTCAGGCATTTTTTGGTGGTTATTGCGTCTCTATCTTGCAGACTGAGAGCTCATGCCCAAGGTTATCAGTCTCCTGGGCACAGAGCCAGATCAAACCCAGCCTCCCCTCAAACATTTCTTTCCTTACCTATGACTCCTCTGCACAGAATTGTTCATTTTGAACAAAAGTGTCTCTCCGGGCAGAGGAAGGAATGCTGCACAGAGTGACTCCCTTCTTAATGATTAAACATTATTGAGAGTGCACCATTGTGTGTGAGTGTGTGTGTGTGTGTGTGTGTGTGTGTGTGTGCATGTTTTAATTTCATGTTCATCCTTTATAAATCATTAATTCTATCACACATTCCTACCAGTCATCCAACATTTCCAGAGAGCTTGGATCATTGTTTGTGATTTTCTTTGCTGCCAGTGATTTGTCTTATTGCTTTAGAGTACTTTAAAAACTGGAGGCTACAGGGAGAATGAACTACTCAGCTCTAAGTGCATTTTTAGCAAGTTATGAATTCCATTAAGAAATATGTCTGAACCAACGTTTTTTTTTAAGTGTTCTGATAGCGTGGGTTGTTGTACATTGTTTTTTGACATGACGCCAGTTGGTTCCAGCCAAATGACTTATTAAAGGAAGTCATTTTGGGGCATAGCCTGTATTCTTGCTGAGAGTTTGCTTGAAGATCGAAATTACTTTGTAAACTGAAGCCAGCCGTAATGTTAGCTTAGCTTAGCATAAAGAGTGGAAGCAAAGGGAAGCAGCTAGCCAGGCTCCGTACTGGGGTTATAAAATCAGCCAATACCAGCACCTCTAAAGCTCAGTAGTCAGGATATTGTTTCTTGTTTGTTCTTCCATCTTGTTGACACTGCTTTCAGACAAAAAATAGTCCGGCACATAAGCCCTGTTAAAAAACACAAACTGTTTTTTTTTTTTTTTTTACTGTGTACAGATTAGACAAACAACACATATACACTCAGTAAAGAATTATCTTATCTTTTAGTATGTTAATTTGTGAAGTATAGACATGATATAGGTGTATTTTCTTATCTCAGATGGAGCCAGGCTAGCTGTTTCCCCCCGTTTCCAGTCATTATGCTAAGCTAAGCTAACCAGCTGCTGACCTTAGCACCCAGATATGACTGTGATATCAATCTAAGCCTTGATGAGAAAGCAAATAAACTTATTTCCAAAATGTGGGATTATTGCTTTCACATAAAGAAAGATTGTGGGGGTGCATTGTTATGCCGGGAGCTTTGTATTTAGAACACGAGTTGGTGTAACAGCTGTTTTGTTTCCACAACACAGCGGCTATGTCCCGCTGTCTCCCATCGCTCTATCTGTCTGCCTGAAAGCTAAGCTGAAAAACAGGTGCCACTGGACAGTGGGAGAGAGCTCAGAGCCACGCCTTCCTCCTCGGGCTATACATTCCTCCACTTAGCACGAACAGGAGACCTGAAGAACAGCGAGACCTTGTGTGGGTCCCAAACCCCTGCTGCAGTTCCTTCCTGCCGCACACACACACACACACACATGCATACATCAAACAGTTAGAGAACATGTGGATGCTGACATACAGCCCCCACACTCAGATGAACAAATGGAAACATATATTCACAGATATTTCCATACACACACATGCAAACACACACACACACAGACCTACAGTGTGTGTAAACTGCACACATTTATGCAAACACCACCACACTGCTGCCCCATAAAAAAGTCATAAAACAAAATTTTCACATGCAAAGACATTGCATGCAGAGGTATCATATAACATCAGGCCAGTTGTTCCATATTAGATATATAGTATGAACACATGTGGTCCAATGGGAACTGTGATAATGGCAATTCCATCATGTATTACATCAAGTTGAATTGAATTGAGATTTGTTTTAAAATGAATGTATAACTCATGAAACTCATAATACAATGTGGTGTTTTGGAGGATAAATAATGGATGATTGGAATAACATAAATTATTTATAGTGGATCATCTCGCCCTTCATACCAAAACTTATTGGTAGATAAGCTAGTGTCAGTTGTTTCCCTGCTGTTGTGGACACTTGTTGGGAAAGATATGTCAAACACGACTGACCCTTCATTGTGGACTGTCTCAGTCTGTGGTAACACACTGAGAATTAACTCGATTATTCAGGCTTGGTATATGAAACAAAATGGCATATTATTAGATGGTGCTCATGAATTATTTATATTGTGTTCTAAAATTAGATTTCATTCATGCCAGACAGCTAAAGTTACAGCAGGAAAACATGGAGTTCATTGTCTTTTGTTTGGAAAAGTGCAAAAGTTCACTTGATATTCTGCAGTTTAGCCAAGTGCCAAAGTTCCACGCAGTGGGACAAAAGTGTGGCACTGTCATAAAGCCGCATATTATTTGTGTTACTGTGCACATGAGCATGTTTCTGTGCTAAATTCCTGGTTGAGTGGACAGGGCTGAGCAGATCGTGTTTTATTCCCGTGAAAGGTCATCGGAGCCCAGCAGGAGTCCTGGGCTGGAGTATAAACAGACCTCGCTGTCTTCATCACAGACGCTACCGCAGCTCACAACATACTGGCTTGATAGAAAATCCCACTTCCATGGCAACGGCCCGCTCTGTCGTCGGCGTGCAGCGAGGCCTCGGTGTGAGAGCGTGCTGTGTTTCATATTCAACCAATGTCCTGCTCTGTGTTCGCCGGCCCAGCTAATGTGGATTAATATTCATAGAAATTCAACACGAGGCTGACATCTAGTTATTCGTACTGTGCATTTCTCACAGGCTGAAGCACTGAGGACTGTTGAGTGCGTACAGTCAACAAGTGAGGAGACATGAGTGTAATGGGACTATTATGGAGTATACTAGTCTTTACATTTGCTGTTTCTGTTATCACGCATTCACATCAGGGACTCCGCATAGCTTCCCACTCAGCCACCCGCTCCCATCAGCCCTGAGCTCTGTTTCAAAGGACGCCTTGAGAGGACTCGCCGGAGCCATTTGGGATACACGACAAAAAACCACAAAGCAGCACGAAAGTCGAGCGGGAAGATGTTATAAGTATGTAGGCTAAACCTCCTCAATTAAATGGATATCGTGAGGCAGAAAGAGAAAAACAGAGGAATAATGAGAAGAGGAGGAATGAGTGGGGGTTCTGTTTTTTTTTTTTTTCTGGGATGGTATGGTGACGGGGGAGGACGGAGGTGGGTTTGGTGAAGGGAAAAAAACAGGAAACTGTGAGATAAATTGCAAATTACGTTCCATGTGTGTTGTGTGGGTTAAGACCGGAGGGCTCTGAAGCGGAGGACTCAGGGGGCAGCAGCAGCAGCAGTGTTCGGGTCTTTGTCCCTGTGGTTCACACAGACTGGTGTTGGCTTACAGCTGGGTCTGGGGAATACACATTTAAAGGCCGGAACTCGTTTTTCCTCTCCTGTAAAGCCGGACAGGAACTGAACTCTTGTGCCAAAAGTTATCAAATATAGATTTGCTTTTTTTAAAGGTTCACTACCAGGCAACTCTATGAATATGTAGAGAGCCATAACAGTGCAATGACACTCTGTATACAAGAGCGTATCTTTGTCTGCCCATGAAGAAGAATGCAGCTTCTTGGTATCAGCTGTCACTTTTCCCGGAGTGACACTTTTCACATGTCAAAGGGTGGGTGTAAGACCCAGAGGGGTTAAGGATCAGGTGCTCTCCAGCCAAAAAGCATGGGAATCGATCACACAGAGCCAAATAAAGGCGGGAGGTCGGATTGCTCGTCCATTGTGGTTTGGTTGCTTTACATTCCTCCCTGCTAATGTCTCTCTGAGGACGTTCGTCTCGTTCTTCACTTTTATTTACGTGGATCTGTGCGGCGGCAGATGCACGTCTCGATAAGGCAACAACAGGATGTTGACAGTGCATACACTGGCATGTTGTGCGCTCACCTTTGGGCTGAAAAGCACTCGTCAGCCAGGTGATATGAAAATGCACAAGCACAAAGGTTAAACCTGGATTGCTGTTAGAGAGTCAGACAGAGATATGACCTTCAACATAGATTATGAGGCAGATTTGTGTTGCGTTACAATCTGTGGAATGTACATTTACCTATTGATTGCATCTAGTTTACCGCTCTTTTGTTATTTACTTCTTGTTTCCTGGAATTGAAAATATGTATGAGAAATTATATTATGTGTGGTTTTGCTATGTGACACAAAGGATGCACACACTACCTGAACTAAATATAGTAAAGAACATCAGTACGTCCATATACAGGCAGTGTTACTTGAAGCACACACTTTCACAGTCAACCTGTGGAATGTGCAGTGAACTATTCCCCATGGGGCATTATTTCACTGGGGATGGGGAGGAGATTACCTCTGGGTGAGAGAAACTCCTGGAGCGTGAGGAGATGCAGAGTGGGAGCTCAGCTCATCAATTAGAGGAGGTCAGCGATGCCAGATTTCAGCCAGGAGTCAGCCAATGAAAAGCAGACGTGATGAGAGACGGCACATTGCTGCAGAGATATGGGCAAACGGGGGGGGAGAGACGGACCTGCAGCCCGTGTCTCGACACCTGAGGAAGAAGGGGAGCGAGGACGTGGGAGACTCACAGAAAGGATGCTTTAAAAAACTCTGGCCTTTTCTATGAACTCTCTGAGGGGGATTAAGGGTTTAATGAACTGCCTGTTGGATGCCAGAAGTTTTGAGCGATGGGCAGTGGAGCAAGGCAGAGAGTGGCTGTCACAAGAGAGCTCATGTGAGGGCTGGCCAAGGGTCTATTAGTTGGCTCAGAGGAGGCCTGACTCTCATAATATAGTCCCTCCTACACAACATATCCAGCTGAGCTAACACAATTACAACCTGCATAATTTATACATTTAACCAGCTGAAGAAGCTTCTGTAAGTAACAGACAAGATATTTTCAGAAACATTAAAAACATGGAATTATTGATGTTTGCTTATTTACTTTCGTTTAGTTTCTGATCTGTTTGCACTAGATCTGTTTACTTTACTTTAATCTATATTATGACTCACAGGGTCAGCAGTTTTTAAGTGCTTGTGTACTTGGTGTTTTATGTCATGTTATTCTATTATGATTTTTTTTTCAAGCTCCAAGAAGAAAATACTGTGAGGAAATAATGAATAAGTTGTTTAATTGTTGCTTGAGGGGGAAAAAAGAGTTTTTTATAATGCCAAACTCTCATTTTTAAAAACTGACAGGAGGGAAAGTATGAATGAAAAATTAATGAAAATCCAAGTCACATACAAGAGCCAGAGCATCATGTTATTTTCAACCTGTCATTTGAAGCTTTTCTTTACTGGTAATTCCTGAAAAGTGCAATTGCAACCGTATGTGTGCAGCCAGAGCAGGTGACAAACAAAAAAGGAAATAGAGAGAGAGAAACAGAGAGAGGGAGGAGGAGGAGGAGGAGGAGGAGGAGGAGGAGAGAGACTGTTTCTCACATCCACCACAGTGAGCAGAGTGTGAACGCACTCCACTTGTTTCAGATGGGTGTGGAGGGCAGAGAGGAAGGAAAGGGAGAGCAGGGGAGGGCAGCAGAGAGAGGCAGAGGGAGCCACGCACCGACACCCAGGCACTGACTGTGAGTGAGAGGAGGAGGGGGAGGAGGAGGAGGGGGGAGACCGGCGGTGAGGCGCTGCTTACCTGGCGAGAGCAGACCCGCGCTGATCGAGGAAGATCTGCCCGGTGGAGCACTTGCGTGGGGGGCGTGAAGAGCGCAAACATGTCTCCAAGAATACTGCTGTGCGCCGTTCTGGCTCTGTGCCACGGGACGCGAACCTGCCGTGGATTTAACATAGATGAACGCTTTCCTGTGATCAAAGAGGGGAAAAGCAAAGGCAGCTTCTTCGGCTTCTCGGTGGCTCTGCATCAACAGACCAGCGGCTCCGCAAAGTACCTGTAAGTTGTCATGTTGCGAGTGCGTGAGAGAGAGAGAGAGTGAATGTCCGCAAAAACAGGCTGCGCACCTGCAGGAGGCGCCGCGAGAAAACGAGCGTTTCAGCCGCATCCGAGAGGCTGCTTGCGCCCGAAGAGGTGCAAATGCAATTGTTGTGTTTTTACACCTGTCGCCTTGTTTATAAACTGCGCCAAACGCATCCATTGATTTCATCTCGCACTCGTCTTCTCCTGCAGGCCTGCGCGTAAAGTAGTTCCTCTCCGCGCAACCACCTGTTCACACACACCTCTGCAGATTTATCCAGGCCTGCAGCAGTAGATCAGTGCATGTTTGCATCAGGTGATTTGTACCATATTAGTGCATTTGTTGTAAGAGAAAGAGAGTTTGATGAAGGTCTTGTTGGGTGCATACAAATAAAGCGTGTCTTGAAAAGCAGTCCCATCAGACAGGAATCTGAGGTTCTGAGACTTGTGTGAATGCAAATTTCACACAAGTTCTGCATTTCAAGTTTTGCCTTCAGTCATCCGTCATTGCAGGGCCAGGTGTCACTGCAGCAATCACTAACTTTGACCCAAATATAATGTTGAAAATTAAATCAATAAATACCACAATTGCTGTTCAAAATTGTTAAACACTGGCCCTATTTATGGTGGAGTTCATTACATGAGCAGAAACGTCTTATGGAAAATGATCAATAACCTTGTTGTAATTTCTATCAGTTCCCATATTTGTCACTTCTGTGTCGACTTCACGAATACACAGCTGTGATATGGCCTGCTCTACTTTCTTTCCACCTATCCCGAGGCTATTACATTCAGCCAAGACACAAGTGGGCTTGTGTTTCGCAATAAAGGTGTTCACTGGCCTGTAACACTTGTAGGTTTTTTATTACCAAGACACCAAGGCTCAGGCGGAGTTAACAGTGTTTTGGAGGATTTATATAAAAGTATGGTTTTTGTTTTTAGGAATAGTTGGATGTACATCTGCCTTCCTATATAGCTTCTCTAATGAAAGATCCTCAAACTGTATCATTGTTTAGTGTAGGATTTTCTGTGATCACACACGGCGTGTTCATAACTTGCTGTTATCTGCGTCCTGGTTCTGCTTTGAAGGATAAGGCAGGAAGAAAATTTGCAAACCAGAGCGCACTTCCTCTGTGAGCTTTATCAGCCTGATCATGCAAAGTGGCAGACTGATGTGCGTTACAGAGATTTCTCCCAGTTCATAGAACGGATAGCTGTGACACTTGATCGATGTGCCATCTTGATCCTGTCCCCAGAGGGATGGAGTCACCGTCCGCAGACTGCAACCCAAGAAGGGAACCACATGGCCGTGGTAATGAGACTGAAGGTCTGTAGGGACAAAAAGGTCTCAATAGTCTGATGTTGGCTAAGAGGTTTAAGCAAATGTTACAGTATATCTTCATCACATATATGAGCTGACCATGATGTCCAAAAGATGCACTTATACAAAATACTAAAAGCATGCCAAGGTCAGTAACCTCAGCAGGGTTAAGGTGAGGTGGCTCAAGACAGGTTGTTCTCTTCTGTCAAAATTCAAGGATATATTAAATCCCACACAAGACTCCTTTGTCTGAAATTTGGCTTTATATCCAGTGTGCTATCATGTCATCCTCTCTGCTTAACTAAAACACTGATGCCCTTGATGTCATCTATTAAACACATAGCATCTGCATTTGCTGGCCACGTGGTGTGTTCAGGTGCTTCGTGTCAGTGTGACCTATTTTCTTGCAGCAAGTGAGACTGACACTTTAGACCCTGAATGGGACTGTGGTCTACGACTCCAGAGAAAGACAATTAACCAGCAACCAAAGTTTCACTTTCACTAAAAAATTCACATCAATCAATTCATGTGTTTTGCAAGTTCAAGTTTCCACAGTGTCTTCTCAAAAAATCCCATTTGTGATCTGGGGAGCCACCAGCGAGTAAAGAGAGTCCTCGTTGTGATTCTGTATAGACACATCACAGTGTGCTGATGGCGTGTCCCATGTTTGACTAGGGCTGCTTTTACAGTCCTGTCTGTTTCCTCTGTGTTGTCTGGTTTCTTTTGTGGCCCCTGATCTGTTTCACCGCACCAGAGAGCTGTTTGTCCCAGTTCCTCATTAGGAGCCCAACTAGTGTGAATATTTAAAAAATGCAAGAGAAGGCATATAAACCAGCCATGACATGTACGATGTTTAAAGTGGCCGTTCTTTGCACATGCATGAGTCAAACAGGGTCCAGGATAAAAGTCGAGACAGAGGCTTTCCACTCCCAGTTGTGCAATAAAGTGAGTGCAATAAAGTTTTTCTTTAACGTCTTAAGATGTAGGCTATTATCTAATTAGTCTGAATCTGGCAGTGTGTTCTGGCTCGGCTGAAGCAGTTTCAAAAATGTATTATGAATCAAGGGATGGGTGCTTGACCAATTAGAAGTTCCTCTTGGGGATGCACCTGAATAATCTCAAAGCTACCTGAGGCCAATTTGTTCAGGGGTATTCACCTCCCAAGTTGCCCTTTTCTCTTTGATTAGAGTTTTTTCCTGAGAGGGCTTTTTTTGTTCTCTGTTGTAGCAGGGAGGAGGGACTGGGCGGTCAGCTGGCCACCTATTGGCTCTTCAAGTCCCCTGACCCCGTGGTATGCTTGGAATGTATTGCCCTTCTCTGCACAGTCACAACCTGCCAGGTTTCAGGTTGAGACAAGACAGGAGTGAGAACGACGTTTCTGGGAACTGTTGGACAGCACACACAAACCATCCAAAATTGAAAACCGCTCTGTTCATCCCTCAGCAGACAACACTTCCTTAATTTTATAGTTAGGAAGCTCTGTGACCTGAGAAGAATTTGATTTCTGTGACCGATGAATATTTAATCAGAGCTGAAGTGCCTCTGCTTTTCCAGCTCATCTCTGTCTGACTGCAGTCGCCCGAGGCCATGAAAGTCAGCCATTTAATTTGACGGGGCCTTCCCCTCTCTGCTGGGAGGTAGAGATTAAATGGGTCGACCTGCTGTAAGGTTTACAGACACAGACAGTCTCATGTTCGGTTTGAACATGCATGGGATCGCGCTCTGCTTTGCTTCAAACCTCCTACGGTTTGATGGAATTAAACATCTAATTCCTGAATCATGTCTTTGTTTTACAAAGTTGATGTAAGACGGCAGATGTGGATGGTCTCGTCCGTTACAATGTATTCCAATGGGAACAGATTTTCACAGCAGGAAAAAAGTATGAAAATATCAATGGACTGGTCTTTTTACACTTCAGGTCTTATTTTCATGTGCACCACAGTATTGTGTATTGGATCTTGACCTATGTACGTATACAGAAGTACTGTGGCTGTTTCAGTGAACTCAAAGTTAGATTTTTGGTATCATATAACTGAAACCTAACGATCTAATATGTTACAGGATGTTCTGCAATGTAAATGATGCAGGTGGATTATGTCTAACTTGGCTGTGATCCAACATCCCCCATCATAGAAATGCAGGGGTCTTTGTCTCTGAAGTAGGCCTGTCATGGCACAGTGAAACACTTTCTGATAACAATCCTGTGTTTGTGTATTAGACCCTCGTGCATGTATTACATGAGAGCCGACCGGAAGCTGTGCCTCACGAAGGAGAGAATTGTAAATTTGATTTGAGAGACGTTTGATCTACGTATTTGCCGTCAAAGCATTTTTGTCCTAATGTGCTATTCCCTACAGATGCATGTAATTCCATTGTATAGCTTTAAAAGGTTTAGATGACAGATAGAGTGTGTTACAAACATAATACTGATTTTTACTACTTGAATACACAGTGAGCTACATGAATTGTTGTAAATGTAATATGGTCATATGAAAAAGATAATAATGATATTCATACATTTTATTTTCACAATATTGTTTTACATAGATAATATTTTACCCCTCTCTGATAAGGTTGTCAGTTCTGATGGCATGGTTTTTATTTAGAGAAAGCCTTTACAAAGAGTTTATTAGTTGTAAATAAAGATCAGTAGAAGAAGAAGAAGAGTAAAGAGAAGAGAAGTTGCCAGGTTGTAAAAACTCATTATGATTGGTTAGACCATTTGACCACTTATTTCTTTAAAAAAAAAACTGGCTTTGGATAATCTGGACCAAAATCCATTTATTAGCACTTACAACTATACAACTACAGATGTGATTATTAAAATGCCTTTATTAAAGTCTTATTAACATTTGAACTGCTGACATGATGATTTATTAGAAAAACAGAAACCCATGAGCATACGCACCTGCTAATGGGACTCTTTACAACTTGGCAGCACTAAATGTCTTCTCATGTCTCATTAAATGACGTATGAAGCATAAATAAATCCATTGGTTACCAGTTAGAAAACTACTTATTTAAAAGTGGTAACCAATAATAAAAACCATGAAATCAAAAGCAAAGAGAAAAAGAGTGTTAAAAAGCAAACAGACAGAAAGTTCAGTGTGTGTGTGTGTGTGTGTGTATGTGAACCAGTGTGTTTGTAGGTTGGAAGTTATACAAGCTTTTAAGTCCTCAGCCAACCTCAGCCAAGCCACCGCAAGTGTGAAAGACCTCACCAAAGTTAAGTGCAAGTTTGTCCGTAGTGACTGGCCTTAATCTTTGTGGTATTTATTGCCTGTATCCAATCAGTTGGTAATGGCACGAGTTGCATTTTGTGTAGCGGCCGAATGAATGACGGCTTCTAATAACATGTTGAAATGGGTCCCAGCGGGACCTCGTGCCTCCTGCTAATCTGCACAGAGGAGATTCTCTATGGTGGAGCTTTCCTTGGAAATACCTGCAGTGAGGACTGTTTCTATCTTAACAAAAGTGTAAGGGATCCCCCTTTTCTCCCCAGCTTGTACAAATGCCCTTAAACAGCATGGAAAAGAAGGCGGTGTAGCCGGCCTCTGGGCTAATGAGGACTACCTGGAGCTAGAAAAACTATATGCTTCAATACCTTTCCCTCTTCATGCCATTTTTCATCCTTGAAGGGGAAATGATCCTGAAGTATTGGTTTACACTTGGTATGTGAAATGTAGTAGCTTGTTTTTTTTCTGTCCTTAACAATACAAGATATGCTGAAAACATGCTCCAAAATGCCTCTTATTATATAGATACATGAAGACCATAAGAGTGCATGAATGATAGATAGAAACAAATGCCTGCTCCAGTGGTCTTTCCTGGACGCTTTCCAAACCTCAGCAGGTAAAAGCAGACACACACACCTGCACTGCTTTTATATAAGATGAGTAATATCTGAGTGAAAACTTGGCAGCACGCAGGCACGCTAACACTGTTGCTGTCTGCTCCATATCTGTGAGCTAGTCCACCTGTAATCCCCTCCAACCCCCCCTCTGCCTCCTTTACATAAAGCTGGGGTCACAGTGTTAATGGAAATGCTGTTACTGATACTGTGAGTCTGGTGAATGGCTGCATGCTGGGAGGTTGCAGGATACATGCATGCATGTGTGTTGCGGGGTCACTGAGGAACATGTGTCCAGACTCAGTCCAGCTGTGAGTCTGTGTGTGCGTATTCCTGTTTGCATCCCTGTCAGTTTGGTAGATAGCATGTGTGTGTGTGTGTGTGAGTGTGTGTTAATCGTGTGTCTACATCTGCAGCAGCAGCAGGGGAGCCGGTCATTCATCCGGCGACACCAGACACCGACTGGGTGGGCATAGTTAGCAGAGCAACCTACACACATAAGCCAAAATAACATTGTCCTTGTCAGACAAGGTTTTATTCGTTGCTAATGAAAAGTGAGTTAGTTTATTATCAGGGGATGACCTGCCGTGTTTAGTTTGTCACACTGGGTCCAAATGAGTTTGCTCTCCTGTTACTGTTTCACCAATGGCAGATGGTGGTCTTCAAACAGGATGTTTGTCCAGCTGAGATACCCAGTTACACTGGTGTGTGTGTGTGTGTGTGAGGAACACAGGTGCAGATTGATATTTTATTTAATATTCAGTTGTTCCATGCAATCCATCTTTTAATCAGTCGTAATGTCTGCGTGGCATTTCATTTCTATCCAGTGCTTTCTACTATGACTATATTAGTTTATTGCAATGATGCCAGCATTTCATTTCCTCGTTTCCCATTTTTGTTTCTTTGTATAAAATCTATAATGTCACCATCGACAGATACACTGTGAGAGTCTCACGAAGCTGATGACTTGACAGAGGTCAAAGGCAAAAAAAACCCCACACTCTTTTTTCACTTCAGCTCTGAACTCTGTGACCGCGAGCTCTGAGAAATCTGCCTGAATGTTTTAAGGCTTTTAGAAACATGAAATAGGTGAAAATGGGAGCCGTATTCTGACTGTGTTCTGCCAGCTGTCTTTGTGAAATTACAGTTTAACCACCCGAGGTGTGTCCGCAGTTCACCACCAACTTCCTTTCACTCCGTGCATGTTTGCTTTGTTAATAATTTACACCCTTTGATGGTTAAACTGAAGGATTTGTCTTGATATAAGAAGCATATTGTTGTCTACTCTCTCTTATGTGACTGTAGATCTAGAATGTAGATGCTTCAGTATGCTGATGGTTATGGAGGTTTTCGTGGTTGAATGTTCAGGCTGGGTTGTAGTCCCATGTGACCCTTTATCTACTTTTTATTTTACTTCTAGATATCATGTAATCATTCTATGCTTCACATTTCATTCATCCAAATTCTGGTCAACTAAAGAAAATCTTCAACCACTCCATTGGTCGAATCTGCTGCTTATCTCTTATTAACTAAGACTGTGCTACTTTGGCTCTTATGCAGCCGTCTTTCTCTCACACAACATTAAAGCTGTCTTCACATATGCACTTCAACCTTGAACTTATCTAGACAGTACCCAGAGGAGTTTGGGAGAATGGAATCATTTGGAACAGACAACCAACTTTACCCCACGAGTTCCTAAGAACAACGTCCGTGTAATGTCTGATTGAATCTGTGTGTGAAGACCGTTGGTTATTATCCAGAGAATTTAGAGGAAACAAGGGGGCGTGTTGGTGATGCTTCACCTAAACCAAACAGAGTATTTCCAGTAGGTGAAAACACGTCTGACATGGATAATCTCCTGTTGTGTGCTATATGTGTGAACATTGTCCTGAGTTCATATGAGGATACATCAACACGAAGGCAAATAAAAACACATGCAAAGACTGGAGCTGCTGTGGCGAGGAAGTGAAACTGATGGATTAAGAAGAGCTTTTCTCCTTATGAAAGTAAAACCAGCAAATGTCCGACCAATGAGAATTTGGTCGTATCGACTTACCAATCCACCAGAAGGGTCAGCCCGAACAAACTCATCATTCTGAGCAAGCTGTAACTAAAATCCTATAAAAGTAGTTATAGAAGACTGAAAACATAAAAAAATGACTTCACTTAGTAATATACCAATAAATGGCATTCTTTAGGTCGAGTTAACAAGTTAGATGAACAGTTAATTGCTTTGAAATGATTCTGAAGCAACTTAATTAATTTGCAACTGAAAATTTTTTTATTTTTCTTTCTTGCTTTATATGAAAATTTTGGTCTCATGTAATTCGTGAAACACAAACACAGATACATGTTATTGCTTTAGATGTATGATTTTCACATAATGTACATGTGTCATGCCATGATATGAATATGCATATTGGAAAATGTCTTTATCAAAATCTTGGTCATTACATACACCATATTTCCCAGCCCTTAGAATAAAAAGAAAAATGTGAAAGTGACACACAGGTGCTCTGTGGGCAGGTTTGTGTGACCAACGCTTTTCTCCTCGCAGCAGGTTGATGTTTCACTGTTTGTCCAGCGAGGACTCATCGGTTAGCCATGTTCTGTACGGGCAGACTCGCGGGTCAGTGTGTTAACAGCTAGGCGTGCTCTCTGTGAATAGTCTGATAGCAATGTGCGTGCTCACCCCCACCTACCGCTTTGTGAGACAGTTTCCTGAAAGTACAAAGAACTGATTTATCAGAGTGCTGGTGTAGTACAAGTGCAAACCACACTGGGTGCAGAGCAGTTATAGAGAGGAAGGAACACACACACACACACACTACGTGACTCCATGTCCCCTTATAGTCACACTATAATACACCACGTCTATCATTTTAACCATCCTCTTGTCTGTTGGTCATTAGAAGAGCATTACAGGTCTCAGCCCTGCCCTGCTCTTGTCCTCATGCTTAATTCAATCTGCAAATTCAGTCGCTCCATTCAATATTATCTCCATTTATTTGCCTAGTGGGTCTAAGTGGTAGCGTTCTCCTGGAATCAATATGAGCTGCCTGTAGTGCAACATGAAAAATATCAAGGAGGCAGTCTAGGTGAGTGCGTGTGTTCATGGATCTGTTAAATGCATTTAGGATTAAAGGTGAGGATTAATAGCATTTTGTGTGCTTGTTCCTTGTCTGTACTTGTTTGGCTATTTGGTGACCTGATATGTGCCACAGAACAAGGAGTATCGATGCAACTCAGTGGTGCCGCTGCAGCGTTGGTGGCCATTGTGTTTTGTGCTGTTTTGGACCAGATCCACTGTGTGTGATATTCTCATCACTTAAGCAGCCACACTGAGGCTTCCAAGAATCGCACAAACCTCATTCATATTTCGCTTGTTTGTTTCACTTTCATACTTCAGCAAGCAGACATATCTAATTACACAGGGGGGGGGTAAAACACACTTGTTTGCCTAAGCTAAAGACTAATGTCTGTTTCTCACCAACATTCATCACCCACATTTGCTTGCGTGTATGACAGCCTTCCCTTTCAGCAGGTATTTGTCTTTATTTATCTTTTTGCTTGAGTGACGCACATTGCCATAGTTCGAACGTGCACTCCAGCTCCACAGGTCGCCTGAACTCAATCCTGCACAATCCTGCACTGCACTTTTATTCTCTTGTGCACAAACTAATAGTTGGAGCTGGAGACACCTCATCAGTACTCCCCTCTTTGTCCTCATCTTAAGAACACCTTGTAGCAGGGGCAACAAGTTACCCCTTGTTGCCCCTGCTACTTGTGCAATACTTGTTCTTTATGTAACGTCCACTCACTGTGCAATACTTCACCAAGTCAATGTGCAATATTCTGTGTTTAGTATTTAATATTTAATGTTCCGTATTTAAGCTGTCATTTCTTATCTCAGTTTAGATTTACTGGTCATATATGTTGTTGTGTAGATTTACTGGTCATATATTTTTATACTTCATTTTTTACATTTCATATCCATACTCAAAATTGTAAATAAGTCCTTCGTAGACTATTATTTGTTCTTCTTAATATATTTACTGCTGCTATCACCTGTCCTGCTGTGACATGTGAATTTCCCCACTGTGGGACGAATAAAGGCTTATCTTATCTTATCTTAATTGCAGAATTAGACCAATGGCTGCTCTACATGATGTAGTCAATGAATGTGAATTTGTATATTGTGCCTTACAATAGTGCAGAAGGAGTGAACCTGCTAGAAAGATGACACTTCTTGCATCATGTATTTCGTATATCTTCACTGGAATTGCATGACTGGCCCTGAGGTTTTTGAAATGCCACACCATGTGACTAACAGGATGCCTTATCTGGAGATCACTAATCAACTATAAACTAACTTGTGTAACTCTGACATACTCACACACAGCAGCTATCATACCTGACCATGCACACACATATTCACACTGTGCCCAGAGAGCTCTCTTTGTCACTCACTATCATTCACTCTCGCCTGTTTTTAAATATTTATACCTCTTGGCATTTAAAAGAAGGGCCAGCAGGGTGAGGAGCTGTGTGTCAGTTATAGACTCACATCGTCTCATCTGCTCCTGTTCAGACCGAGCTCAGATGATTGTACTCTGAATGATGACATTTTGCTCTGACTGGCCCTGCACATTGTCTCTTCTTGTTCAGCTCGCAAAAGTTCACAAGAAAATATCACCCAGAAAGGTTTAGTCATGTTTAATAAGGTTGCTGGTTTCAGTGTGGTTTGATGTCTTTGTGAGTCAGGAGCAGTCAGGTGGGGGGGTGGGAGACTGAAGGATTACGGCTTAGTTTTAATTAACTACCAGAGGACTACATGTGTTGTTTTGAGTGTCTTATAGACAGATTTCTGTTTACCAAACTGTGGTGTTTTCTCTTTTTTCTCTCTCTCCTGTGAGACAAGGAGCGATCAGCCTTTTTTCCAAGCCACTCCTCTTCCATCACTTTTCCATCACCTCATCCCACCCCTCCTCGGTTTTTGGTTCTGTCAAGATGACTGAATAAGTTGACCCCTGTTTGTTTAACTACTGATAACACTGATTTGTATATTCAGTAGTTCATTCGACCCCCCTCTTCCAAAAGTCTCTTACTCCCAGATGGCAAGAATGCAGCCGCGCTCTCTCCTGGGCTGGGTGTGTTTGCAGCAGTAAATGTTTGCTTTAGCCAGCCGTTCAGATCACTTGCTAGGCAGAGGGGGCGAATTTCAACATGTCCTCCGAGTAGGAATGCAGCTGCCGTTTGCCCCCCCCTCTTCCCTTCCCTGGGCCTTTGACAGCCTGTTTATGAGGAGGTGATGAGCAGGGGAGGGAGATAGAAGGAGAGCTCACATTGTTGCACTGGGATCAGGGCAGGATATGAGGTGTGCTGTCATGGCCGAGTCGACGCTTTGTAACTCGAGGTTGGGTATTTTTTCAAGAAGCCGGGGAGGTTTGGGAAATCTTCTCAAGTCCCTTCATGTAAAATGACTGACTTGAGGTCATCAAGTTGAAAAACGGCTTATCGTCAGCGATGATATGAAGGACTGGTTGCTGCATATTTACATATTTCATTATCTCTCAAGGAGAGTTCAGGATATATTAGTGGATCCTATTGAGAGTAAAAGTCCAATATTTTGGTGAAACACACTTATTCACTGTCTTGCCGAGAGACAGATGGGATGCCACTTTCATGACTGAATCTGCACTAAAACCAAAATACTCATAATAAAAAACCAAAGATAAGACTTTATGGCCTGATTGTTTCCCTCTAACTTCCGGCACCTTGAGTTTCTCAGGCAACCAAAGGAGACAACATCTTGTTTTAGTGGGTTTGTGCTGATTAAACAGACGATATATAAACTGTTAATTTGTAAGAACTAGATGTCCCTGCTGCTGACTGTAGCTTCATATTTGCCATATAGACACTGGAGCGGTATCAGTCTCATCTAACATTTCCAGAAATGTCAAACTATTCCTGTAATTAAAGCGTTCTTGAATCATAACGTTATAACACCTGCTTTAATCTGGCTGAAAACACCACTTCCTAGTATTAAAGCTGCGGCTTCGCTGTATGTCAAACCTGAAGGCATCAATCAGCAGCGTTGAATTTCCACAACAAACACAGGTGACCCACATGGCTCCGGTGAGACGGCGAGATGACAGTGAGTGTGTTTATGAGGTCGGCTCGGACGAGGTCTTTTCCTCCCGTCTGCTGCACTCAGGCCAAGGCTGCTCAGGCCTCCTTAAAGCACGTGTGATTTTCACTGGACACTGTGCCCCAATTCTTTCTAACTGTTTTTCTGTGTGAGCAAAGTTCACGCTATCTGGCCTCTAAGTGTTTTATAACAGTCGTGCTTATTGTCTGGGTCGGCCCCTTTCTTGTTTTGCTCGCTCTAAATGCTTTGGATATGTGGCTTTGGTTTTCCCACAAGAATAGCGAAACCTTGTAAGTGAGTGTTTTGAGACACACTGAGCAGTTTAGAGCTGAAAAATATTTTTGGGTGGCCATGACTTTGATTTAAAGGCTATGGAAGCAGACACATGAGTCGTGTGTGCAGTAACATACATTTTCTGTAGTATACGAGCACGCACACACATACACACACAGACTCGTACTGTAGATTACAGATGGGCCTCCACACACACAGTGGGACTCTGTGGCCCTGGTTCTCCACACATCTGTCAGCCCCACTAACCACTACAAACCTCTGTGGAATCTCATGTGCTGTCTACATCACTGAATGATTGCCTGAACCAAGGCCTCTTCCTCCTGGTCCACTGGCAACTGCTGGCCCTCGGAGGCCATCTTGGCTCTTCCTGGTTGTCATCACTGTGGCAAGATAATTGATTCATTGCTGATAATGTCCGTATGGTAGCAGACAGATGGGGTAATTGCACCTTTCTGTTTCAGATGAGGCAGACATGTCTGTTTTTTAGCAGCAGTGGAAAATATTCTGTGTTAAGCTTAGGGCTGTTTTGCTTTACCCTAACCCATCATATACTTCTAGTGGAACATTTTAAGCTGGTTGTTATGACACCAGATAAGGGAAACTAGATAACTCCTGAACTAAGAAATGTTGTCATCGCACAGATAGTCAAGTTTCAAATCAGTAATGGGCTAATCCGATCAGATCAGCAGAGGAAGCAAACTCACATGATTCATTTGCATGCAGAGACAAACTTTCTGATTCTGACACATCAAAGAGAAAATATTTTTGTCTGGGCTCTTGAGATGTCATGATTAGATTGCAAGTACATATGGGGGCATTTTGTCTATTAAGGGGTGTGTATAAATGCAGAAGTCTGCGGTGGAGTGGTCGAGCCTGGTACACAGTTTCACCATGTTTGCATAGTCTGAAAAACCCACTGCATAACCTGTGACTAATGCTTGAGCGGACAAAAGTATTTTATAATAATCTATGAAATATGTTTTCCTGTTAACACTCACACCTCAGGTAGTTTAATATGCCTCATCGTTCTGTCATGCTTTACCTCAGAACCATCACCAAGTTGGAACAATGAAGGGTTGACTCATGAGAGACGTTTTGATTTGAAGCATAGTGACCTTACTGTAAAGGTGTGTTTTTAAGTCTACACCCACTATCTGTATTTAATATTACTTATCAGTGCTTATGAGGAAAGTAGTCGCCCTTGCAGCGAATATGCCCGCAGGCTTGACTAACAGCTTGACTCACCGTTTTCCACTTTCCACCACGTTCACCTCTGCCAGCAACATGTCAGCATCCAATCAGCAATGCATGAACACTTTTAAAATAAAGTTTGAATGAGAAGAGACTTATGTTCTGCACTTTGACTCCACTATATGGTTCTGTTTCCCATACGGTCCCACACACAGGCCATGTGTCACACACACTGTAAACAAGATTGTCGGCACCTTCCGTCTACAAAGTGGAGCTAATAAATCTTGTGCTGACAGTAAATAGTGTGTCCCAGCTCAGAGTCTTGCAGAGGGAGTAATCCCTCTACTTCAAAGTTGTGCGGTGTGTCAAAAGGTGCTGATGTAGGGAGTGTCTGGGTGAGTAGACAAAAAGATCAGGTCCGTCACCAAGAAGCTAGTGTGTGTGTCTGTGTGGTGTCCAGGCTTGTCACGGGTCACGATTTGACTGCTCCACTCTTTTCCGCCTTTAGTTCACAGGTCACATGGTCTGGCTTGCTCTTTGTGTGTGTGGAGCCAAATGCATGCTCAGTGTCTGAGGTGTCAACTTTGATAATTCAAACACTCTGTCAGAACAAAGTATTGCGCTGCTTAATGCTGGATGAGGATAGAAGATGCTCGTATTCAAATGTACTACAACTCGTCTGTGTTTTGACTAGAGGGATTAGTTTTTTAGCGTCTCTATATCTTACTGTCTAACACCATGACAAAGCTCTGATATAATCACATCATCTTTTTTTCTTCTCTCTGTCTCTTTGTGTCCAGGCTTCTTGCAGGAGCACCCAAAGACAAGGCCATATCTCTACAAAATGTCAATGAAACAGGTGCTGTCTACTCCTGTCCCATCACGACAGACGCCAGTGACTGCACCAGGATGGACCTGGTCAGCACAAGTAAGCACAAGTGATAAGTCATTTTGATGGTGTGGTGTTCTGACAGTGTTTGAAGAGTTAGTGATCTGAGTGATGACACTTGATTTATTGACACGCATACAGACAAATTAGTGTCGAAATCAGAAGCGTGGTGCATTGTTAATGTTTTTATATTGGATAAGGTAATAATGAGTGGGACAGAGCATGATAAATGTCTATGTAAGTGCTGAAGACGAGTAGAATTAATTATTCTAATTGTGGTGAAAACTGAGACAATGTTTTTTTGAATGTTGAAACCCAGGAATTTGGACTCAGTGTTAAACAGAAAGTGCACTTGAGGGTTAATTCAATATTTTATAGTAATTTGTCCTTATTGGGTGGGTGACATAATTGTGGGAACCAGATTTCATTGCATTCCATTCATAATGATCAACATGTCACTCCAAACCACAAATGTCAGACAGGGGGTCAACAAAGTCATAAAGACTCGTCCTCTGGGTACAATGAATGTCAAAGTACAAAGTACAAAGTTTTTATGGCAACCAGCCCAGCAGTTGTTGAGCTCTATTAGTGTGCAAAGTGGTGGGCATTCCCTAGTGGCTCTAGCACTCGGAAACAGTTATAGAGATACTCATTTGATTTAGTATTTCACTTTCATGAATCTAATTATGCAAACTTCTGCATTTATAAGAATTCAACCCAGCATCATCTTTTTGGTCAGTCCTTGTCTGGTTGAGGTCACCATGGCCTTTTCATACTAGGGTTTTCACATACTAGGGGGTATTTCCAATGATGAGCAAAAAGACCTTTATGCCTTTATTTAAAATCGGAGCTTCCCTTTAACACATAGGTTAGTGCAGAGGATTTCCCTGATTGCTAAGTGAGAAACTGTAAATAATAACCTGGAAACAATAGTCAGCTAGCTTCGTCTTTATTCACATAGGACAGAGATATTGTGTCAATCTCAGAGTCTAATCCTCACCATGTTCTATAGTGTAATTCTTTGCTGCACCTATATGATGGGCTCCAGGATGTGAAGCTCTGAAAGCTGCATCCTTTCTTAATTGAAAGTTATTAAGTGATAGACTCTTCTACCTGGAGGTGAACAGGCCCCCCGGAGGCTATAAGCAAGAACCATAATAAAAGGATTCCTCTTCACTTTTGATGTTGAGGTTGGAGCGACTGTTGCTGCATTTTTGTGGTTAATATTTGTCAGGGCTTGATCCGGGCTGAATGAAACTTTGCTGTTCGGGTTGGTTTTCCTGTGACTGTCATCACCATAATCATGTTGAATCTTTTTATCCCTCAGCGCCGGCAACAGTCGTGGCCGGAGGCTTTGTGTTTTCAGGCTGTCCGTCCCATTCTTGTAAATTCAATATCTCAGAAATGCCTTGAGAGAATTTCTTCAAATTTGGCACAAATGCTCACTTGGACTTGAGGATGAATAGATTTGAATTTGGTGGCCAAAGGTCAAAGGTCAAGGTCACTTTGACCTCAAAAAATACATTTTTGGGTGTAACTCATGAATTCACATGCTTATGACAAAATCTCACACTAATGTCTTATAGGATGAAATGTATCCATTTAATATCCAAAACGTCAAAGGTCAGCTTCAGTGTGACCTCATCATGTTCTCCACAACAACTTTTCTGGTCATTATTTAACATCATAACTCAGGAACAGAAGGAGAGATTGTGACCATATTTCACATTTGGTCAGAAACTGTGATGATTGTATGCATCCTTCTTGCTGTTCTGTGAATATGTATGTGAGGTTCAGATGCTGGTCGTTGCACCATGCGATGAAGCTTTCTATCAGGCCTCTGTACTCCTCTTCAAAAATAATGTGTAAGGGAAGACAGTTTATCTCTCACTGGGAATTATTCACTGGAATCATATATGTCAGTATAGTTATAACCTCCAGGTGATTTCACACTTTATTTCCATGATGGTAACTTAAAAAAACTTCAATCTAATTCCCTCACCTGACCCAACTCATATGAACCATCCACAGCGAACCCATCTGAGATGGTGGAGGGCATGTGGCTGGGTGTGACAGTGGCCAGTCAGAGAGACCAGCCGGCAGGACACGTGCTGGTGAGATGACATCCTGTTTTACTCTCTTATCAGTGTCACAGGTGGCATATTACACAGGGTAACATTTACTGTCGCACTGAGGGGATGCAAGGTGAAATAAAACCCCTCATATATCAGTATTTATTGTCACAGAAGACACATATTGCTTGTTGCAATGTTTACTGCAGCAAACAGATGTTACACTCAACACCCACACACACCCACTAGAGAATGACACATGCAGGTAGGAAATGACACAGATAGAGTAAAACTGAAGTCATGGTCATGAGTAGGATGTAAAATTCTTCCAGAGGGCGTTGTTTTTATTTTAATATCATTCATAGAGGAAATTAGTTTCTTTTTTTAAAACTATGAATATACATGCTACTATAATAATCTGGAAATTATTTGCTTTACTTTATATATATATAATAATAATGTCCCTGTCATTTACTTGTTCATTTTTAATGTACACTGCACAGAAGAATGTAAGACTTTCTTTTTAAAATTACTTCCTCTGACTGAACCTCACTTTGACTACATTATTAGAAGAGCAATTATACAGTACATACACACTCTCCTCTGTTGTCCAGGCGTGTGGACATCGGTATGTGAAGATCATCCGAGGCGCCTCAGAGGAGCAGCGGCGTATGATAGGAAAGTGCTACGTCAGGAGTAACGACCTGACCTTTGACCCCAACGATGAGTGGCAGACTCACAGCTATGAGGTCTGCAACCCCAACTTTGACATGGAGCTCGAGGGCATGTGCGGCATGGGCATCTCGGGTGGCATGACAGAAACCGATGTCTACATCGGCACCACAGGCAGCTACCTGTGGCAAGGTGGGCACTGAGGAGTTAACGCCAAAAAGAGTGTGTTTTGTTACTTAACGTCGGAATAATGGGCTGGTTTCACAGACGAGGATTAGACCCTGTGCAAGTCTGCTAAAGTCTAGTGTTAGCCTAACACTGGGATTATTCTCTGTCTGGGAAACTTGTTCATTGTGCATGAAGCAGACATAATATTGTTGTCTAATTCTGCTTTGCTATAAAGGAAACGTTCATGTAACGTGGAGAGATCCAGATCCAGCGAATGCCTGGGACACTATAGACAAACACTTTGAGCAGCTCAAAAGACGAAACAGTTATATGGGTAAATATACATTATGTATTTTTGTATATATATATATGAATATTTTTATGTTATGTAAATTGTAAAATCAGTTTCCTCATCATGTTTGTTTGTTTTCATTCAAACGCTCGTCTTCCGCAGGTTATTCAGTTCTTGAGGCGAAAAAGCTGCTGATCCATGACGATTACACAGTGGTGACAGGGTCTCCCAGGGACGAGTCCAAGGGCTCTGTGATGTTCGGGAGAAAGACTGACAATAACATCGAGCCGGCACTCATCATCCCCGGGGAACAACTGGGCTCGTACTTCGGGAGCAGTTTGGCCGTCACCGACCTCAACAATGACGAGTGCGTCTCTGAACACCACACTGAAAATGGATCCTATATTTAGCCTCCTCTTTCATATATTATGCATTTAGATTGTATGACCACCACCTTGATTAGACGACTGCTGAGCACCAAAGGGACGAGGATTAAGTTCAAAAGCACAATCTAGACAGGGTCATTCAGATGAACAAAAAATCCATCTTTTATTTGGGGGAGCAAAATAAATAGTTGTCACTCCAATCATTGAGAAATAATCTTCCATTTAATGCCAAATTTCAAGCACAAGCTGCTTATAATTCTAAAGTCACAGGTGGAAAGAAGAGACGTGTTATGTGTCCATGTCTGTAACTGTATCTTGTGCTTTCGAGCTGCCTCATGCTTGACTGCTCTGTAGCTATGATCTGCCCTGTTATGCAGAGAATGCATGACACTGATGTATGTAGGAGCTGAGATGAGAGGGGAGAACAAGTCCTTTCAGCAGCTGAGACAAGGTGTTCGTCATGACATCATGGAGAAGTCATGTGTCTCCCTTAATGTAAAAGTGTTTCCTCTATAGGATTTTAAGGAATACATACAGCAATGTAGTATATTATTTAATATTTAGGATGTCCTCCTCTGTTATGTGTGTGTTTGCATGCATTTGTGTATTTAAGTGTAATTTTGGATATTTATTCATATAGCTGGAATGACCTGATCGTGGGCGCCCCGTTTTACTTTGACCGCATGAAGGACCAAGGAGGAGCAGTGTACATCTTCATGAACGAGAATGGATCTTTCGACAAGAAGGCCACCATGGTGCTGAAGGGGCCGACGGCCTCTGCGTTCGGCTTCGCAGTGGCCGCCATCGGCGATGTCAACCAAGACGGATTCCAAGGTATGACTATGGAAGTTGAAGCTTGAAAATGGCAAGAAAGGCAAAATAACTGCACCCAAACTGTAGGTGTGTTGATTCAAATCAGCTACAAAATGAAGACTTTGAGAAATGTTAATGCAGGTACTTTTATTAAAGTCTATTTTGAAGTATTATTGAAGTATTGAAGTATTAGTCTGTCTACCATGGTGTAAACTATTGTCTATTAAGTAGTGCTACACTGCCACCTAGAGGACTAATATATTCTATACACAGACCTCCTTCAGCTTCTTTTCAGCAGCCTGACTTTGCATGTTTTCTTTCTGAGTTTCACTCCATTGTTAATGTCTGCAGACTTCGCAGTGGGAGCTCCGTTCCATGACACAGGAAAAGTCTACATATGGATGGGAAGTAAAAAGGGAATCTCACAGGAGCCCAGTCAGGTAACATCTGACCTTAGCAATACAGATGTATTTGACAGACAACCCACGAAGAGTTATTGTGTTGATCTTACGTGTGCCATGGCTGCCCTCTACAGGTGATCGAGGGTAAGTCAGTGGGGAATGGAAGATTCCAGACCTTCGGCTACTCCATCAATGGAGGGATGGACATGGACGACAACAGCTACCCTGACATCTTAGTTGGCTCTCTGGACGATCGCCTGGCTTTGCTCAGGTAGGAATATGAGAGAGGCTGATCAGAAACATTGGCATTATACTGTTGGGTGGAAACTTCACTTATTTGTTTTTCATGTTTTTTAACTCAAAATAAAATATTATAATGGGTCATATGTGCTGAGAAAGTCCTGTCAGCTGCAGGATTTTTAATACCTCTCAGACGCTTTTGTTGATACAAGATTATATTGAGGAAGTGCAAAGTTTTTACTTGGAAACAAGGAGAGAAATTACATGGAAGAGTAAATATGTGTGCTGTTTTCACATGATAATATAACTTGGGTACAGTTTAATTCCTCCTTTCTTTGTATTTGCTTTCAGGGCTCGACCAGTCATCCACTTAACGAGGGACTTCACTGTAGAGCCCAAGATTGTGGACCCTAATCTGTGTCCTGGAAATACACCGTGGTGAGATGTCTCTACAGAATATCTCATTTCAAACTGACTTATTCATTTGTGTTTTTGAAAATATGTCAAAATGTGTCTTTGTGTTTTACAGCATCACAGCCACTCTGTGTATGTCTTTCACTCTGAGCACTGGAAACAAAGACTTCAAAAAAAATATCAGTAAGAAGTCCTGCTTTACTTTAATTTCTGTATGAAAATGAAGGCTTTAATTTTGAATCTACTCTGTATCTGTAGTTACAAACTGTGGAGATACTGCTTTGTCTGTATGTTCTCTGATTTTCACTGTGTATTTTTTTACCTTGTAAAGCGGTGAATTACACAGTGGAGGCCGACGTGGAGAGAAGAAGCC
Organism: Centropyge bicolor; assembly: GCA_037975185.1. Taxonomy (NCBI): domain Eukaryota; kingdom Metazoa; phylum Chordata; class Actinopteri; family Pomacanthidae; genus Centropyge; species Centropyge bicolor. The sequence continues at coordinate 1,934,982 of JBBMOC010000024.1, read as the reverse complement.
CTCGTGTTCGTTTTCTAGAAAATAATGATGACAAATACACCGGCCTCCTGAGCCTGCCATCTTCCAAATCCAAGTGCCAGACTCTCAAGCTGATTGTAATGGTAAGGTTTCAATACAAATAAACTATGTGTGTGTGTGTGTGTGTGTGCGCGCGTGCATGTATCAATGTGTGTTCATGCATTTATAAATACATATTCTATTTAATACTGTGTGATTAAGACTAATACAAGAGTCTTGGATGATTCTCCAGGAGCCTGTGAGGGACAAACTGGAGCCGGTGGTCTTTTCCCTCAACATGTCCTTGCATGAACAAAAACCTAAAGCCAGACGTTCCCTGCAGAACCTGGACTTCTTCCCAATTCTCAGCCAGGAGCAGGAACTCTCTCAAAAAACTGAGGTGTGGAGTGGCACACACGCTGCATCCATAGGTCACATTTTAAACAACTATAGAGAGTGAAGCATACATATATGCAAGGTATGATGTATTATCTGTTCAATTTCCTGCAGATTAACTTTCAGAAGGAATGTGGCTTAGACAACAAATGTAGCAGTAACCTGCAGATGACAGCCCAGTTTGTTGACGACGACGATAAGCCTTACCCCAGGTGAGATGACACGATGATTAAGTGATGATTTTAAAGCTGCTATAGAAACCAGTTTTAGATAAATGTCACAAACAGTATATGACATTTGAAATAATGTCTCAAATGTCATTATTGTGCCTGTTTGCTTTTGCTTTTTGACAAATGAATGAATGATACATGTCATCCTTGTATCCTGTGTGCAGCCAGGGAAAATTCCAGGTACTCCAGTTCCGCAGCGATATGAAGATATTAAGTCTGAAGGTGGAGGTGACCAACTTTCCTTCTGGGGGGAAGCTAGCTGAAGACGCCCACCAGGCCGAGCTCAACGTCACCATACCTGACGCACTGAAATACTCTGGTGTCAGGTCAATTGTACGTCCACTAGAGGGCAGCAGACAACTGAGAAATGTCTGATGTTGTAGTTATGGCCTCATGCTATGTGTTAAATTACACTGCTGGGTTTTTCTTTTTTCTTTCATCAATATGTAAAAGTAGCTTCACTGCAATTCTTCAGTCACTTGAATTGATAAGATATCTTTTCGACAGCATGTCCCGGAACGTGATGTGCGATGCGAACTGCCACCAAACACGAACAACACATTGATTTGTGATCTGGGGAATCCACTTAAAGGCAACGAAGAGGTCAGTTTGAATTATTGTCTTGGATTTTCTCGCATCCATTTTGACTTGTTTTTTTTCCTGTTTTGAAATGGATGACACTTCTCATTCTCTTGCTTTCATTATCAGGTGTCGGTGCTCCTCAGGTTTGAGACGTCAGGCATCAATCTGTACACAAAAGAGATTGAGTCCCAGCTGCTTCTGACTACGTAAGTGCTTCACATTGATGCGTCATTGTACTTCCTATATATCTGAGGTTTGGGTCCCAGTTTTGATTCCACAGTTTAACCTTTTGTTTGTGTATCTAAAAGCATTTTTCAACTTTTTGGATTTTTGTATATATATGAATAGATATGTTGCATCGTCATTGTCAGTGGTTATGAGGCCCTGACATAATCACATAATATTCCAGTGTCGCACAATTTTCTAATAAAGCTTCTTTCTTCAGTCTTAGTGAGCAGAGCGACCTGTGGCCTGTGCCTGTGGCCCTGCTGATTGAAACCACCATCCTCCCTTCCTTCTCCATGTGAGTCCCATTACCTCACGACCCATGACGCACTGTATATACAGTAAATGCCGTGGAGACGGAAATACTTCATGTCACCTCACATTATCTTTCTCAGTTTTTTTTTTTTTACTTGCACAGTGTATAAACATGTCAAACTCTCACCCAAACCCAGAGAGAACCCGGTAGTGCAAACAAAATTCGGCGGGGAAGTGATGGGCGAGTCCGCCATGGTCAACACCAGTGACGTGGGCAGTCTGGTGGAGTTCACCTTCAAAGTGAGTCACCTCCTCCACCTCCTCAAACTATATTAGACCTCCAGGATTGTATATTGCGTTTACAATATGCATGCTGCTCAGCCACATTTCCATCGTCCTCGCCCTGTCTTTGAAGCCAGAGCTTTTATTCTTCAGACGTTTAATATATTGCGTGGGGACGGGATTGTTATGTGAGCTATGGTTTGTGGTGTAAGCTTGACCAGGGGTGGTTACTATTTAGGAGTTACAAAGTCAAGCCCTGACTGTTATTTCACACCATATTGTTAGTTCACACAAGTTCACACTTGTGCTGCTGGATTTTTTTTTCACCACTAGGTGGACATGAAGGACCCCCTGGGAGACTTGGGGACCCTGGCTGTGGAGTTCGAGTGGCCCTTCGAGGTAGCCAACGGCAAGTGGCTGCTGTACCTGACGAAGATTGTTGTTAAGGGACAATCAGAGGTGGAGTGTAACCCACTGGGAGAAGTTGTCAACCTGCTCAATCTGACTGTAAGGCTCTTTTTTTCCTTCTTTTCCTCAAGAGCCAAAAGTATTTCATCACCCTCATTTCCTCACTTGATCGAGTTTATGCCCGAATAACTTTGACACCTTGAAACATTGTCCTCATTGAGACGGATTTAACCTGTAATCCTGAAACAAATACTGAACATGTAGATTGTGAACACAGTTGTTTGGAACAGAAAATACAGAAACAATGTGAGAAACATCCTTAATTCATATTCAGCTTGGGATCTTTGATACATGTCATGATTTTCTCATCTGATCTTTCCTGTGTCAACCATGAAAAAGCATTGACAGTTTCTCACAGTTTAAATAGTAGATTTTTACCCCTCAGATACCTTTGGGTAATGTGTACATTAACAGTGCAAAACTAAAACTAGTTTGCCATTAAGCAAGACTCAATGTACTTTGACTCCGTTGTTGCTGAGCGCATTGTGCCGTTCTCAGGCTCATTACATGTGCTGTAATTCATCTTGACAAGAGTGTGAACCGAAGCAGTCGGGGCTGTGTGAGTAAATTCAAGTGGTAGAGCAGTGGTGTGAAAATGGTCTCCAAGCCAAACCACAGCTGCTCAGAAATACAGTTCGGAAAAAACATCTGTGTCACCACATGCAAACCTCACAGAGCCCCAAATAGAAAGCCATAATGTGTGCAGGCTAGATATAGACAGTGGAAATGACAATGCTATTCTGGGAAGAATTTGGTAATGTCTTTATCAAAACCAGTAATTACCACAAAGCCTCTGATGTCATGTCTCTGTCTCTTCTGCTTCCTTCTTTCATATTCCCTTCTCCCTCTCATGTCTCTCAGTTGTCAGGGAGCGGACCAAAGCGCACTAAACGGCAGATTGCAGAGGATGATGCTGATGACCCGACCCAGCCACATATCATTGAGCCACAGGCCACCATCACACTGCTCACACCTCGCAAAGAGACCTACCTGCTGGTGAGAAATGGATTTTAAAAAAGGAGCACCCATGTTCACAAAGGGCCTGAATGTCCATGTTGCACGGTGATACACCCAGCACTCTGAAACCTGCTGGTGGGGCCAGAAGAAAAGCTTAACTAAGTCAGCAGGATTCATCATCTGGGGATGATTTATATCTGGACCAAATGTTATTGCAGTCTTTTGAATAGCTGCTTTCAGTCTGACTGACAGACAGACCAGATCCAGACAGACCATCCCAAGGACCAAGCTGCTAGTGTGAACACAAAACCACTAGCAACAACATATTTTCACTCAACTTATGCTATAGAATAGAACATTATTACTGAGTGCAGAAGTGAACTCCTAAAACAGTACAACCCTGATTCCAATAGTGTTGGGACTCTTTGAAAAATATAATTAAAAAAGAGTGTGATAACTTGCTAATCCCTTTTGACATATACTCAATTAAAAACAGTATAAATATATTTAATGTTTGACCTCATCAACGTCATTTTGTAAATATCTGCGTATTCTGAATCTGATGGCAGCAGCGTGTTTCAAACAAGTTGGGACAGGAGCAACAAAAGACTGTGAAAGTTGTGCACTGATCCAAAAACACCTGTAAAGACACTTTGTTTGCATCTTGTTTTGAATTATGTTTGACACAGCATCCCAGCTTTTTTGGAACCAGGTTTGTACAAATGACTTGTGACTGTTGGGGATCTTAGACACTTACACAATTCCTGATGTTTGTTCTCTCTCACTGCGCATTGAAGGAATGCTCCAAGGGGACAGCACGGTGCGTGACATTTACCTGTCCACTGCTCAACATGACAAGCTCAACCAAGATCGTTGTCCGGTCCCGTCTTTGGAACAGCACAATGCTTGAGGTCAGCTCACCAGCTACAGACACACACACACAGGTTTTGTTTTGCTATTCTTGTGAGGACGTTCCATTGACATAATGCATTCCCTAGCCCCTTACCCTAACCCTAACCATCACAACTGAATGCCTAACCCTAACCTTTACCCAAACCATAAACTTTTTGTATTTGTAACCTTAACCCTAAAACCAAGGCATCCTAGCATAATCCTTGTGAGGACCAGGCAAAATGTCCTCACAAGACAAAATGTCCTCACAAGAAAGGTTGTTTGTAAAGAGTTGGTCCTCACAGCTATAGCAAAACATGCACACATACACACACACTCACACACATTATTGATAATTTAATAGAAGTGTCCATGGCTTCTTCCTGTTTTAGTTCAGGAACAACAATAATCAATATAGGCATATTTATTACCACATAACGTTTTACAGTGGTATATTCTCATAGCGTCAGAGCTCAAGCAGGATGTTGTGTGATGATCCATTCACTCCATTTGCCATCTTACTATTGGGGTAAACCTCCTATTGTATTCGTCTTCCGTATGTTTTCTTTTCGACGCATTGTTGCTAAATCCAAAGTTTAAAAGAAGTTCTTATGTTACTGCGTGTTTATTAGTCACTTCTGGCAAGATTATAGTCATGTAGAAGATGTTCCTAAATAATCTTACACTTACACGCAACAGCATGATTGAGTTTTGTGGGGCTGGGCGTCTACAACCCTTGGACTTGTGTTTGAAAACGTTTTGGTGCTGTGTGTGTGTCTCTGCAGGACTATGCCAATGCTCTCAGAGTTACAGTCAGAGGTCACGCCACACTGAAGCTCATTACAGATAAACCAACCCTCAAGATGGACAGTCTGACCAACATGGTGCGTGATGATGATGACGATGATAATGATGATGATGACGATGATGATGATGATGATGATGACGATGATGAGGATGATGATGATGAGGATGATGATGATGAGGATGATGATGATGATGATGATGATGACGACAATGACGATGACAAAGATGATGATGACGATGAAAATGATGATGATGATGATGATGATGATGATGACGACAATGATGATGATGATGATGATTCTACTTGACTCTCTCCACCTTTCATGTAGTTTACAGTAGAAATAGAGCCGGTGGAGGGGGTGGAGATACCCTACGAGCTCCCGCTATGGATCATCATCTCTGCAGCGGTAGCAGGAATTCTACTACTGGGAATAATCATTCTTATACTATGGAAGGTGAGACTACTAATCATTACTGTAGCGACTGAACAGACTTTGAATAGCTCTGAATCTCTCCACACCAGCAGTCCTCTCTGGATTATTTGATAGCTGTTGACCAATTCATCTCACTGATCTGAGCTGATATAAGCTCCATATTGAGCCATTAGTCTAACCTTTGACTTACCCCCTCCATTCACCCTCCTCCTCCTCCTCCCAGTGTGGCTTCTTCCAGCGGGCCAGCAGGAGGGAGATGTATGAGGCCAAGGCCCAGAAGGCTGAGATGAAGATCCAGCCCTCTGAGACAGAGAGGCTGACGGAGGACTACTGAGGGCCCTCATGGGCCCCCCAACAGCACACACCAGTGGGGCTTTTGGGTAACAACACCCCTACTAATGGATTTTCTATGGATGCTATTAATTACAGCTCTTAGCTTGGGGTGTGATTGAACTTGCTTAACTTTCTCTTTCTTTCATGTTTGCATCTATCTAACGTTGCTTCCACTTCCCTTTCAGGCTAATACTCTGCGTTGCGCTGCTGCTTTTAATATCATGTGTGTCATGTCGTCACCACTTTACCCGTCTTCTCCTTCTTACTCAGCGTGGGTTTATCTTTTACCTAACTTGATTTTCCTCAGCCTGTGAATTCTAAATCTCCCTCCCAACCCGTCATTAATCCCAGCTCTCCCGCTGCGTAAGTGTATCCTCTTTAATGCCTCCTCCTTCTCTCTCTCTCTCTTTCCCCATCAGCTTGGATTCTTCAAGCGAGCCATCTACTACCGGATAATGCCAAAGCACCAGGGGGTGAAAATTCGCAAGGCTGAGCGCTATCAGTTCAATCTGGGATTTCAGCCTGAGGAGCCGCAGAAAAAGTACTGGATCACCAACTGGACAGAGATGCAGCATTACTACTACTGAGGCCTTTACTTTGGACCCTGAACCATTCTCTGTCACATTGGTTGGACACGGACCAAACAAAGAACGTTGGACTCAGTCGAGCCACATGGACTTGGACATGGACATGGACCAGGGCACGGACCAATTGTGGACAGTACATTCTTTTTTTTTCTTTTTTTTTTTACTTCAGTAGATTTCAAATTTTTCAGTGCAATATACTGAACATTTTGTGTCAGAGATTGTAATTTGTTAAGTATTTTTGATGAATGCAGCGTTGTACATTGGAATCGGGGTTGCATTCAAGAGTAAATTGTAAATTGTTTTGATTATGTTGCAGGTTTTTTTTTATGTACTGGCATTTGCATGTATGTTTGCATTTCTTTTTTCTTCCTTCTGAATCCTCTGAGCAAAGTTGCTGGACATTCATCGTCTTATTTTCCACCATGTTTTTCATTCCTCTATAACCTCTATTGATTTTCTCTGCGATCATGTATGTCTGTCCCAGGGCATCACTTTGTGGTCAGTGGTTGTAGTCTATGTAAGAGTTCTGAACCTGCAGCGGTTGTTTTGGAGATCATGTTCAAACTGCACTTAGAATATATTGACCAGCATCCACTCTGTTATGAGCGAGTGAGTCTTTATGTGAGTGTTCACGTCAGTGTTTGTTAAGCATTGACAAGCATCTCTAGTGCAGTTATGAGTGTGACACTGATGTCAAATAAAAAAGTCACTATTTTTAAGGCCACATAGAAAAGTGATGTCCCTGTTTCGGGGAAGAAATACACAGAGGAAAGCAAAAAAATTGACACTCATTGGTGAATAATACATTTTATAGCCCAGCTGTTTTAATCGCTAACTTTAAATTCCAAGTCATCCAATCAAAAAGTTGAAAAGCAATAGCTTCTTGTCTGTATGTACAAAATAGCCAACGTGTGTTGTTGAGACGATGGGAGCGCGCTTGATTGTTATTTATTACACTGTCTTGTGCTATTACATTAAAGAACCTATCTGGATAGCTTTAAGAAATATCACATACAGGGAGTCGTTGACACTGGATTAAGTAATACATGATGTTATATATGTCTGGAGACTGTACGCTCTAGCATAGATTATAAATTGTACATAGTGACAAGTTACGTTGGATTGACTATTTGAGTGAATGCACACGCCATTGGCCTTTGTTCTTTCACTGACCCAAAGCTTTGTATTTTTGTACGAGACAGTAAGCAGACACTTGGATTGTTTCCAAGCCATTGTGGCCCCCATTGAGGTCAACCTGCAGCACTGAAAGCAGACTGGACCAGGAGAAGGCAGTCATTGAGCGGTCTCTGATGGGACTAAGTGTTGCATTACCACTCTAGTCGGTGTTATCTGAGAGCCCACAGGTTGTGACTGTGGCGGCTACAGAGGCACCATTGACTCTGTGAGTAAAGAGGGAAGGGCTGAAACCGATGCACAAACTCTGTTCTCTGTGGTGGTGTTGTTCTTTACTGTGCAGTTTCAATGTCATTAAATTGTTTTTAACAACCTCTGTAGTTGGATTGTTACCTTCATCATTCTGTGGGAGCACAATAGGATAGGGATGATACTACTGTGATACTATTTGAAGACAAAGGCAGAGTACATATTTAATGTCTTTATTGTAGAAATGCAGAGGATCCAACAAAACAAAGAAGTCAAATCAATTATTCAAAACGTTTACGCAATTAAAGACTTTACAAACATTCATTTAAAATATTTCCTCCCAAACCATCAAATATTGCAAATAAATTACAAAATTGTAATGTTCTTTTGCATAGGCAAAAAATAATTGGAGTGTATACAATAAATATACAAGACTAGAGAAGGAGGCAGACCAAAAAGAAAAGCAAATTTGATCAGATGCACTTACACAAAAACACTGATGTTCACATTGAGGTTGGCACTGTGCTAGCTACAGTAAGTCAGCCCTTACTTTAGCCGATCGCTGATGTCTAGTCCTTCTGCTTGAGCTCCATCAATGATAAGGACTTTTGACGCTTTCTTGACTTCCTGTACTTGTAAGCCAATAGGATGGTGGCCAGCAAGAGGACCAGACCAATAGCCAACAGGACCCACTGGCCAGCTTTGGCAGCAGACTCGTCCAACTTCAGACCCAGGAAGTCCACTTTATTGTCCTCAATTGCTGCACACACACACACACAAAACACCAAGTAAGTACAATGCACATTGAACACATTTAACAAGCTGCAACTTTAAAATCTAATATCTCTTCCTACCTACAGGTGGCGCACATCAGCATACCTTAATCTTTAAACCTCTGTGTCTTTTACATTTCTTGCAAATTGGTGTTAAAGTTGGACTCCACAGGTCTGAAAGTGCAGCTTTGTAACTGGATGAGATTCAGTATATGTGGCTGCTTTGTATCAATGACCTGTTGTTGCTGAAGCTCAACAAAAGCAGGGTAACTCACTCCCTTTCGACACAGAAAACCCGAAGAAACAAAGTCACTTTCTTTCACCTCCTTTATATTCTTTCCACACTCCGCTCTTTGTTTTTGCATCTGAATTCTGTATTTCTCTCTCTCTTGATGTGCGCGACAACAGCTGTGTGTTCTCTTCTTTCCCCGCCGTCTCTCGCTCGCTAAGAATCTCATCAATCTAATCTGCACACATCCTTTCAGCAGGATCTCATCAGTAAAACAAGAGGAGAGGGCGATTGATTCCACTGTAAGCCTCAGTAGGAGAAAAACAAAATGAATGCCTCTGTGTGAAGACATTGTGCCTTTTTTCTTCTGGGAAGTTGTTCAAAAAAACATTTGGCTTGGAGATTGGAAAACTCAGTTAACCTGAATTTCCAGTATTATGGCTTGCCTACATGCATGTGCTTTTATTTACATCCCTGTGGAAGCATCAAAGTATGTGAACGCGTGAATGTATTGGACATACTTGTGGTTGGTTGCCAGTCGTACTCCGGCCACCCGCGAACATCCTGGTTCTTGTTGTTCTCCTCCTCCAGCCATTGGATGAGAGGTTGGAAATACGTCATGAGCGGCTGGGCACTCATTTTGGGCTGGCCGGTGATCAAGGTCATAGCCTCAGGCCAGGGCTTACTGGAGCCCAGCTTCATCACATCACTGCAAACGTTAACACAGGTCAGAGGAGACGAGGATCAGTAGCAAGTGTGTGTTGTAGAGATAATTACACACATGGCACCAGCTGCCTGCACTGACACATACTGAAATCTGTTATATCAGCCCGATGTTGTTGGATATATAAATGAAATATATTGTTTTTCAGTCATTTCTACTATGTATGTAAATAAGAAATCCATTTTCTAATGTTGAAGAAGGCTAAAATTTGGAGGCTGTTTAAAATAGATGAAAACAGAATGCAATTATTTTCAAACAAACTGTTTACTGACACAGGTTTTATGAAGTTTTCTTGAGCCCATAATCTCCTTTATACAATCATGTGTTTGACAAAGTCTCTCCATCCTTGCTTGTAAATGACTGACTCTTTCCAGGATGAACCTTTCATACCCAATCATGATACTATCACCTGTTACCAATGAACTTGTTTACCTGTGGAATGATCCAAAAACACCAGTTTGGATCAACATATACTGTCTTTGTACTGTTTCCAACAGAGTATATGTCAAAAAGGCTTAGCAAATGATCACATTCTGCTTTATTTGTTTTACATAGTGCCCCTACTTTTTTGGAATCAGTGAGGTTCTTCATGTCCCATGATAGATAAAGGATATTTTTTTTTATGGAAACAGTGTCAGAGGTCCCGTACAAGTCTCTGCCAAAGCCCATTATGGGTTTATGTATGTGTGTGTGTACTAACCCCAGGAGCTTCCCAGCTGCTTCAGATTTGTAGATGTCACAGGTATGCAGAGGCCCGGTGTGTTTGGCAGCATTGCACAGAGCCTCGTGGAACTGGAACTGGATGACGAAGCTAATGAAGTACCTGATCGAAGACAATTAAACATATACTGTCGTGACTGTGGCTTTAAATGCAAGAGAGCAAAAAAGAAACAAACTGGCACTGTCACATATTTATCTCATCTATCCATAGTTCACTGAAGTGTGTTGAAGCAGTTATTAGTGTGTCTCTGCTGGACACCCGATCATTGTTCTGTTCATTCTGCTGAATCATGGTTATTTACCTCACATAGGGCACATTAGCAGGGATGTGGAACTTTGCACCTGGGTCAAAGTCGTCCTCAGTACGGGCTACAGGTGGACTCAGGCCCTGGTACTTCATTCTGCAATGTAGTAAAGTACAATCTAGTAAATCATTATGAAATGCAATAATTTATTACACAACTAATCTACCACCTGCTGATCATCTTTAATAATTCATTTTCCTAAATGATAAACATTGCACTTTGTAACTGTAAAAATGCTGGTGAACTGTACCTGAGGTTCCACCATTCTTTGTTGTACTCATTCGGTGAGATGCGTCCATCAAATACCTTCCATCTCCACTGATCCATCAGGTAGCCGAAAGGTAGGAAGGCAATCTTGTCAAGTGCCATGCTCATCAGGAAGTTGATATCGCTCTCTAAAGAAAGACACAAAAATAGCAAAATCATGAGCTGAACACTGTGGTATAACGAGAACCGTACAGCACTCATGGTTGTCATCACTCACCATGGTTGCTTTCAACTTTGTCCAGGAGGCCGATGCTCTGCAGGTGTTTGGGCGTGGCGACAGACAGGGCCAGCACGTCGCCGATGGCCTCGTGGAAGCCGGGGTTGGCTCCATCGCGGAACGACAGTGGTTGGTCTTTGTACTGCAGGAAGTACTGGACGTGGCCCATCTCATGGTGCACCGTGATCAGGTCGTCCATGGTTACGACAGTGCACTGTTTGATCCTGGAGACACAAACAAGGCCATGATTACAGCAAGGATTAAAAAGGAAATTCCTGGCCTGCGTGCACTCAATGGTTGATTATTATTGGTTCATAAATTCAACACTTAAATAGGTTTCTTGAACCACAATAAAGCAATGAAAAACCATTGTGCAATCCACCGTCATGTCTGTACTTGACTATAAAGATATCCTGCTGCTGATTCCACATTCCACAAACAAACTCAGACTGTTTACGTCTTGAATGAATTACAAAGAATTACAAAGGCATCTCTCCTTTCATTGTCTAAATTTCAACATTTAATTTTGGACTTTTTCAGAGATGACTGTGAGAGTTTCACAAGTTTTGAGCAATGTTTCTGTATCAGGCTGTGAAAGCACTAATGATGGCACTGCCAATCATTTAGGCTCTGAAATTTTTTTTTACCTAAAGTCCTTTCGGTTATAGAAGTCCCATGCAGAAGCGTGACACACCACCTGCCGTCCATCGGGCTTCTCCAGCATTGACTTGTCCCAGAACTCTTGTGGCATTGGCAACAAACCCAGAGACGTGAAAAAGGCTTCTGATTCCTTGAACATTCTTAGGGCATCCCAGCCCTGAATGGGAAAAGAAGAGAATCGGTGAAGAAGTGGATGGACTGTATGTGTGTGTATATATACAGTATAAACAGTGAGAGATATTCAACATCTGGAAAAAAGCAACAGCTACATTTAGAAAATAAATGATCGCACAAAGTGGAAACAAATTATGGTTCCAAAAGTATAGGACACACTCCCTTCAAAAATATGTATAAAGTGTATCCATGTGTTAAGTACACTTCATGTCAGTTATGGATGACGGCTCCTTTTCTCTGCTTTTACTCAGTCCAATTAAACTCATCTGTATTTATTCTCATTCTGCTTGATCCTTCACTTTGGACTGAGTCTTTTTGCTGAAACAAACTGATCCTTGACCTCTAAAGCTGCATAGCAAGTGGAAGAGTGCATGAGTGTGTGTTCTTTGTGTATTCGTGTGTGCAGCGCTGCTCATTATGCAACAGCTGCTTGATATGTTCACTCACCTGTGCCACCATAGCTGGAGTGGCGTCAACTTGCGTGGCGTCTGGGAAGGGCATGACCAAGTCCATTATGCCGGACCACGTCTGTGCCCACATGTTGCCTGAAAGGACACAGAATTTATATATGTTTTTGCACACCTAAAAAGTTATGGGACAAGTCATCCCCTGCTCTGCCAGCGGCAACCCAAGTGGGATTTGTGACTGTGAGTCGGTCCAATCCCTAACTGTGTAGAATTGTCACATGCAATCTCACGCTTGACGCCTCTGAAAGCAATTGAAATCCCGACTAAATCCAAATGCATCTACGGCTGACGACAGAATATCAAAGGGGTGTGCTCCCATATAAAAGGAGAGTTTAGACCAGAGTGTTAGAATCCTTTAAATTCCATAGTGAGATTCTGCCCGAAGTGTGGGTTTTAGCCCGCGACCTCAATCCACAACTCACCCAGCAAATGAGCAGGAATGGGCCCCTTCAGGTTGATGCGCTCTGGGCCGTACTTCTTGAACAGGGCCCTGCGGACGTAGGCGTGCACGTTGAGATAGAGCGGCTCCAGCTCCTTCCACAGAGCCTCCAGGTCCGCCTCAAAGGTGGGGGTTTCATACAGGGAGCGCCAGAAAGCCCCGTTGTCAGAGTGACCTATCGACAGGAGCAGAGATAAAAAGCATTGAGTAGAGGCATCTACTTTCTACGTCTGTAATGTTGGTGATGCAGTTTTATGTGTCTTCTGGGAAAAACTGCTTCTGAACCCTGAACAGTGAGTTTAACATTAAAAGTGGAAGTCAGTTGTTTCATCCACTTGCTGTTTTTCCGCCTCAGTTTTTGTATGCATAACAAGATATAGCTTGCTTTTGAGGTGATGGTAGCTGGATTTAACAGAGTCAAAATAGCTGGTTTGTTCCAGTCTTTGTGCTGATCTAAGCTGATCGGTTGCTCATTGTAGTTTCATATTTACCCTGCAGACATGAAAGTGGAATCATCTCATCTAAGCTTCGGTAAGAAAGCAAACACTGGTATTTCCCGAAATGCTGACTCTCTACAGCCCCGACATCAAAATCAGCATCTCGTCGTTGTTAGTAAGTTCTGATGGAGTTGGGTCAGAGGTGGCTCTTTGACTCCACCAACTTGAAATAACCGATTATCTCTGACTTCAGAAAATTAAATGTACTCTTGTGTAAAGTGACTCTTTAAAGGTCATACCGTTAAGTGTGGCAGCTTTGTTGGCCAGTTCAACATATCTCTTGTAATCCTGGCGAAGCACTTTGCCGGCCGAATCTCTCCATCCTTTCCAAGCAAACAGCAGTTCGTCATAATCCCTGGACTCTGCCATGATCTTCTGGAGATCTGAAACACAGCACATTCTTTTATTGCAACCTTAACCTTACGTACTTTATAATGTACAATGCAGACATTTTTTTTTTCAGTTTTTCCAGTTTAGGTTTTTCTTGTAAAAGACTTAGAGTCATTGCATCATTTCATAGTAGTTAAATGATAGATGATTAAAGAATAATTTGCATTAACTATCTGCTCAGTGTTAAGCAATTATTGCACTGTTTGCTCACATATTACATTTGCTTCATTATTCATTCAATTTATGTTTTTTGGAGTCAAACTCTTCTCTTGAGAATCTATTTTATATAATCTTACCTGGGTCCAGTGGATGGCACGTCCCCCCATCAGGTCTGCAGACCTCAGCCACACTGTACTTGGTCTCCATGTTGGATAGCAGAGTGTTGTACTGAAAAGGCATCCAACAAGCATTAGATACAGCTGAAACTATCTGCAATCATGTGGTTTTGATATGTGGTAAATAAATGTGCCAGCTCTCTAAAGGGTGTTCAGCTGGACACACGAGGGCATGAGCATGTAAGAGAAAGAAGCGACTTTATAAAGTGAGAATTACTGAACAATAAGAATTTACAAATTGGCTTTAGTTACCAATTGTTTTTGATTGCAGTCTCAAGTTGGCTCATGCTTGTCTGACAAATTGTTTTCATATGTCCACACTACTAGAAATCTGTGTCTGGGCCAAAAAGAGCTTTCCCCTTTGCTACAACACCAGAGTTGGCAGAAACACACCAGCACACAGGCAAACAGATTTCATGACTCTTGCTCTTTGGTTTTTCTTTAATAGTTACCTCATCTCAACATTATCATGAGACACACATGATATGAAGGAATGACCTCCCTTTCAGGTCAGGTAACGAAATTAGCTGTTCGCCTGCTGTGATCTGATCTGGATGTTAATAAGGTGGTGAATGGTTTTGCACAGACGCTGGTGAGAAAAAAAACCTGCCAGAAGTTTTGCTTGTATTTGACAGTTTCTCACGTAATACATCTGGCATATGTTCAGTGTCTGTTATATTTGATGGAAAACAGCAGGGATTTCATGCATGCTAATATTACAAATGTGAGGGAAGGTTAGTACTCGTAACCTTGAAAACCCCACATTCACAAGCTTTTATTGTGGTTGTGTGTTTTCTGTATGGTTGTTGCACATTGTTTATTGTTTGTGATCATTTTCCAGCTTTCACTGAATCCTGCAAAACCTCATCCTTTTTGATGTTACTGATATGGCCACTCTAAAACTCAACCAATGAGACAACTTCTGCCTCCAGAGCAACTTTAAATATTTCAAAAACCTATTTCCTCCTCACCTCTTCCAGTTCCGCCGAGGGCAGCGCGGATCTCTCAATGTCGCTCAGCTTCTTGATGATGCGTTTGACGGAGGCGTCCTGGAAATCTGTGGTGTCGTACAGACGGGCCTGCTGTCCGTACTTCAGTGTGTGGTTGGACATCTCCAGGTTCTTCGTAAGCTAAAGAAGAATCATGAATACGCTTTTTTTTTTTTTCTTTTACATGTCATGGCAGAGTTATCAGGTGGATGAATGGACAGGTTAAAAATGCACAGATAAACAGAAGAATGTAAACATGTGATTAGTGACTGACTTGATTCAATCAATAGTTGACTCATTGTTACATTTTTGATTAAGCAATCATTTATTGATTCCAGCACTTAATGCACAGAATCAGCATTAGACGCAGTCAGTCAGAGGGTCTCACCATGGCCTCTTTGTTGGCTTCAGTGATGTCGGTGTTGTACGTCCAGGAGGACTCAGTGTAGGCGTTCCACACCACCTCAGCTGTGCTGTTGTACTCGTCCAGGAAATTCTTTGCATCGATCTCATCTGTATTCTTGCCTGGGTAAACAAGGAGGAGGACAAGTGAGCTGAAATGCAGGATGTGTACTGTTAATAAAGATCAATGTAATCAGGTCTGAAAAACTCTATCCCATTTAACAAAATACCAAAGTGGAAATTGTGATCAGAACATGTAAACACCTCATCATTTCTTTCTTTCTTTCTTTTTTTCTATGAGGTGTTTGCTTAAAATGGAAAAAAGCTGTACTTTTCTGTTTGCATGCCGGGAGAGAAAATCTTGGAACAGACTGCGAGACATTTCATCAAGGCGAAAAGTAACATCACTGCATCAACCCTAATCCAACAGAAACCATTTTTTCCTTCAGTTTCTTTCAATACTGATTTATTCAGAATGCAGCTCTTTTATTGCATTTTTTTCCTTCCAGATACTGTTGATGTATTTCATCTTCTGTTGCTGCTCTTTCCTTGCCATTCATTTTCAGTAATATTCTTAGGTGTGCTCTCTCTTACCGATGTCCCCGGGGTAGCCCTCAGGGATGGGTGGGACCCAGTTGAATTCAGGCCATCCCAAGGTCTCTTGCACATTTTGCTCTTTTAGCCACGTAATAATGGGATCGAAGTACTTCATCAGCGAGCTGGCGTCCATCTTGTTGGTGCCAATAGCTTCCTGGAGCACTTCAGGCCAAGGCCTGGAGGAGCCGGCTTGAAGAATTGTCCTGGAGGAGGCAGGGTGAAATTGCATACAGCCTGCATTAACTATTGTTTCTACTGTGTGTTATGAACAACGGAGGTCTGATAAGAGTACTCACTTTAAAATGGCTCCTGCCTCTTCGGAGCGGTAGATGTCACATGTGTGCAAGGGGCCGGTGTGGTTAGCCGCCTCGCAAAGTTTTTCATGAAGCTGGAACTGCAGGATGAAACTGACAAAATACCTGCAGGGCAAAGGGCAAAAGAATTGCTTAGTCATGTCTTCAGTGACAAAAATCATAGTGAGAAATGAGGTAAGAAATCTATAAGTAGAATAAGCAGGTGATTCATGGGAGGTCAAAAACAACCTCTAAAATGACCTCTAAGTTGAAGAAATGAGGTTGCTGCAAGCGTGTGTTACAGCAACCACTACACCAAATGTGTTTGTCTGTTTAACTAACTGTCAATCCCCACATTGTTAAAGCAAGCAGCCGGGGTCAGAGGATTTTCTTCTACAGCCTCCTGCCTGTGCAACGAGCTTCCTGCTATTGTAGGCAGAGTGTATTGTTTAAAAGCAAACTCAAGTGCCAGTAATTGAGTCCACATTACAGCACACAATAACTTGACTCCCAGCTCACCAGTCACTCCTGCATGTTCATTTACTTTACTGTAATATAAGATCCCTGCTACCCTCATATGTTTATACTAAACACAGTAGATGTCATGAAAATATCAACTGATTGTCTTTATCTCCTCTCTGTGTGTAAACTGTTGTATGGTGGTGGGGGCTGGAACAGGATGCTACCTGATGTATGGCGTGTTTCCAGGGATGTGGAATTTGGCCCCAGCATCAAAGTGCTCCTCTGTACGCTTGGTGGGTGGGCAGATGCCTTGATATTTTGTCCTTTAAAATGAAGAGAGAGACAGGCATGGGTTACATAACTAAGGCATGAGTTCTGGATAGTTATTCAGCCTATAATGATTGTTTTCTGTGTCCATTAAGTGTCAGTGAGAAATGGGAATGCCAGCCAGTACAACCACAGTCTTCTACTGTTACTTCAGAGCAGCTCTGGCGTAATCTGTTAGGACTGTGTTTTTCTCCACCATGGAACATCAGTCATTTACAGAGTGTTACATTATCATGCTAAAAACATTATTTTTGTTCATAACGTCAAATGACAATATGAAAACAATGTGACAATAACAAATAGGATGCTCATAGTCAGTACGCAATTTGAGGGGGGGATGAGGGGAGGATGCCATCCCCTCGTTGATCCTTTACTGGACTAAAGTTTCTTCAAAGTTAAAATCTAAGACTCTGGCCATGACTCTGAAGTATCAGTAGACTAACTGTGCTGTGTATCAATAAATCTGTGACACTGTCAGTAGCAGATTTGTAATTGTGACTATTTCTCTCCATCCCCCACATCTGTCAGTTTCATCTTGGATCTGTAAAATTCTATACTATAATTACTCAGATTGAGACTAAATTGTAGCCTTCATGATCAAAGTGACAAGAGCAAGAGGATCATAGAGACACACCGCTGCCTGTACTATTCCTGTAATATTACTGTAGTATTTCTGTGATTTCTCAGTAGTGGCTGTTCTTCACTCAGCTGCTACAGTTTACATCATTTAAGATGAAGCTTATCCCATCAAAACTAGAATCAGGATTTTTAAGCTATCATTAAAATCTGCTGTTAAATCATTTTTTCCCAAAAAATGTCAACTTATTTTTATAACGTGAATTATCTTATATAAATGTATAAATATGTTAGCTTTTGCATAGAGGCCTACCTGAGGTACCACCACTCAGCGTTGTACCGCTCTGGGGGGGTGTTTCCACTGAATACACCCCATCTCCACTGGTCAATGAGGTAGCCAAAGGGAAGGAAGGCAATCTTCTCCAAGGCCATCTTTAACAGGTAGTTGATATCAGTTTCTGGACAAACACAATACAAAATTAAATGTTTTAGAGTAGTACATCTAAATATTGGGAATTCATACAAATCTGTTCAGTGGGTATTTCATTGATTATACTTTATTTATTTCTGCCTATTTACCAGTGTCAGAGGTTGCAGAGTTCAGCAGATTAATGGTATTAAGATGTTTGGGTGTGGAAACAGAGAGAGCCAAAACATCGCCAATAGCCTCGTGGAAACCAGGGTTGGCTCCGCGACGGAAGCCCACAGGCTGGTCCTTGTACTGCAGGTAATACTGGATGTGCCCCATCTCGTGGTGTACGGTAGAGAGCTGCTCCATCGTTACTGTGGTGCACTGCTTGATCCTGCAGAGGATGAATGATCAATATAACTGATTCATGACTTTGCATAATCAAGTTTCATCATCAGTGGATTAAGTAACTATAAGTATCAGGACTGTTTTGCATTGACTCTGTAAACCAACACTGAAACTATGGCATTAAACTTCTCACTTTCAGGTTTAATTGAAGGGTGTTTACAACCACATCCAGTGAACTTTTAAACCCTGAGTCCTACTATGCTCATGTTAAGGATGTGATGATCTACCCTGAAATGCAGTGTACAATAATCATAATATACACACATATCTTGTATCTGTCTCCAACTTGTCAAGGAAGCAACGAATGAACTCACTAAACAGCTCACTTGTGACAGAATTCATTCATTTTACCTGAAGTCTTTGCGGTTGTAAAAGTCCCATGCAGACGCGTGGCACACCACCTCTCGATCGTCAGGCTTCACCAGCATCGATCCGTCCCAGAACTCCTGAGGCATCTCGTCTAAACCCAGAGAGGTGAAGAACTCCTCGGCCACACGGAACATGTGTGTGGCATTATAACCCTGTGAAAAGTGAAAGCTCAGCTTAGAGCTATCTGACAAAACTATTAGCACCTCAAAACTGAGAAAGTTGGATTTGTGGTGGCATTTTCATATTTAGTGAGGTCAGAGTCATTTTTTCCTGCAGTCCATCCTGGTGGCACAGGATCTTTCCCCCCGTACTTACTTGTCGGACCATTTCATCAGTCACATCCAGGTTGGGTTTGTTAGGAAACGGGATCATCATATCATATATATTGTTCCAGGTCTGGGCCCACATATTTCCTGAGGGTGTGGAAGAAAAAACACTTAAGCAACAATTCTTGTTATGCGATACTGCGCTCAGGGGCACTGTAGGAAATGCCTCATTCACAGTAATGAGATAAGCACAGAAAATGACCTGCCATGGTGTGGTGCATGTTCCATATTACATCACAATGCTCTGAGCTAGCATGTGCGATTGCAACTTTGATTTTGGAATTTTTAATGAAATAATGATTGTTTATGTTTGGGATTGTTGGCTTCATTTATTAGAACAGGTTGAGTTGTGGTAAATGTGCATTATATTTAGGGATTGGTCCTGATTGCATGGATGCAAAATGCACACACAAGGCCTGGTTTTACATAGCTATTTCAATGTAACTATTCAGCTTTACAATAAACGTGCAAGAAAATGGTAAAGTAGAACATAAATCTGGGGCATGGAATAATTAAAAAATGACCCTTGTGGCTCTCAGCAGACAGTGTAAGTTAGTAATATATAAATGTCTCGTTGTACCTAGCAGGTGAGCAGGGATGGGTCCTTTCAGGTTGATGTACTTGGGGCCGTACTGATTGTAGAGCTGGCGGCGCACAAAGGCATGCAGGTGTTGGTAGAGGGGCTCAATGGTCCTGTAGAGCTCCTCAAGATCCTGCTCAAAGGTCGCAGTCTCATACCAAGAGCGCCATTCAGCTCCAGTGTCCGCAAATCCTGAACAGGACAATACATTAGTGTTCTTTCTTTCTTCTTCCCCCGTCCCTTCCTTTGTCACTTCTACTCCTTTAATCTGTTTGTACTTGTCAAATTAATTATTTATAGCATTATGAACATTGTGTTCTCAGTGTCAGAGGTTCTTACCGTCAGCTCGAGAGGCGTTGTTGCTGAGCTCCACAAAGCGGGTGTAGTTCTTCTTGAGAGGTACGCCTGATGCGTTGTGCCAGCCCTCCCAGGCATACAGCAGCTTCTTGTAGCTCCTGGAAGTGGCCATGATATCTGTGAGTTCTGCAAAATGAAAAAAAGGAAAGAAAAAGGATGAAATACAGCAGTTAACTGACCTAATCTGGTGCACAAACAAAAAAATATTACGCAAAAGCTCTCACAAGACGTATTGGCGTTTACATGACTTCACGCTCTCTCAGCAGGAAAAGGGCTGAGCAGATGCATTAACCAAGAGATTAGCTTTGAGTTATGACAGTTCTGTGACACTCTGAGCGTCATGTGAAACAACATTTGTCTTGAAAATGCCAGACGGAAGGAAATGGAGGTGAGGAGAAGGAGAAAGCTAGAAAAGTCTGACTGTTTGTTGTTATAATGGAACCACATTCCTTGTGAAGGGATGTACCACAAAACCTGGAATAACCCTGTTTCACTTTGGGTTGTTTCCAAGATCAAGAAAGCAATAATCATCATTGGGACTGCTCTTTAACATCAGTAAATTAGCTTATTCATTTTAAGTGAACAGGGTTGTTTTTTACTTGTTGTACTGTGTGAGCTGGAAAGGGTTTCTCACAATTACTTTTGGCAGCAAAACACAGTGCCATTGTTCACAGTACATGCCGGCAGCATTAAAAGCCGCTGCTTCTATGGCTTTTTACTCAACACTCATGGGCACATCCATAACACTTCCTTTGGAGACGTCCCTGAAGTAATTTGCCCATCCTGTTACTTTTCCTTGAGCAGATAAGATCTTAACCACTTACAAGTGTTTTTCTTTCGAGACTTCCCCTCCACATTGTTGTTTGTTCCATATGTTGTTTGTTCCATATTCCTCAACACTGCTCGGTTGCTGTTTTATTCTAACAACTCCATAACATCTGCATCTCATGATTTGTGCATTCCTCAAACTGAGCCTCTATTCTATTTTAATATTTGCTCACCTGGTTCCAGGCTCCAGCTTACGTTTGGCTCTGGATGCACTTTGGCTGTTGAATAAATACTGTCCATGGTGCTGAGAATTGTGTTGTACTGGAGACAAGAGAGAAGAGATTTGAAGTCAGTGTTTGGTGTTCAAAATAGGTCGGCAGTGGTGCAGCAACAAATAACATGATTATCAGGACAGACGGTGAATTTCCCAATTAGAAACTAACCTCCTCTCTGTCTGTCTCAGGCAGGTTGGCGACTCCCAGCAGCTTGACCTTTTCCAACAGTTTCTTGTCTTTAGGGTCAGGGAGAGCGTCGAGGGTCCCCTGAGTGAAGACCTGCTTGGCTTTTAAGCCCCATGCCGATGCGTAGGACTGTTCCATGAGCGATGCTTGTACCTAAAGACAAGAGGAAGAGAAAGTGAATGTTATTAATTTCTGCAATTACCCAGAAACAACTATTTAAAATCCTGCCAAGAGGAGTAATGAATATGTAGCCCCATTCATTTAGCTCCATCATGTCTTAAAGCATGCTTTTGTTACCAAGCATGGTCTCCAGTAAAAAGATGATGAATGTTATTTTCCTCTACAGTCAGTCAGTATTTTGCAACATTGATGTGTGTCAGGAGTAGAAGGTGGGCAGTAAGGGGAGTACTGGGACATGGCGGACCTCAGTATCAGACGTGACGTAGACCTGTGTCTACCTCATATTATATAATGTCTACTTTGTGCTTAATATCTCGCTCATGCTGTTTGTTTTTCTACTGTTTAAATGATATAGTTTTATTTATTTATTTCCATCAGTCACTTTAAGCCAGACTGAAAAATCTGGACTTTTGGTTGGACTATCATGACATTTATGGTCCCCAGGAGGGTTAATCCTACTGATTTAGGGTTAGGATTAAGTGACTCTTGCTCTAGCGCCCTCGGCAGTTTGGCACAGTGAAGTGTCTCAATTACTATTGAAGGCAGCTTGGTGCAGGATCTCATGGCCGTCTGATTAAATCTCCAGCATCATCAAGGCAGAATTTCAACCTGTCCAATATTTTGGTTTACCTCTGGTATCTAATAGTTTGGTGTTCTAAGACTTTATCAATATGGCCTCAAACAGCACATCTGTACACTCCTCTTATACCTACAACACATGGGTTTTTTCCTTGACAGCTGTGCCAACACAGCTTCCCTCTCAGATCAATAAAGTGCTCTTTCTGTCTATTGGGAGCAAGGACAGGAGTAGAACAGCTCGACTTCAAGGATGATATTTTATTAAAGTGCCTTTGTCACTCTTGTACAGATGTTCATAGCCAGCCTCAGTGAATCCTGGGAGCTTTTCTTTACGGCGCTCTGGAAGGTCATGGACGTGCTGTAGGTATTCTCAGTGTATAATGACAATGCTGGAAGAATGGCTGGAGTCAAGGCTGCTGTGTGATAGTGTTTGTGTTTCACATTGATTTGCTCATGGTCAAAATGATACTACTACTAAGAAATGCCGATCACATAGCTTAGCCATACTTCATACTAATGCTGATGTAGAGCAAAGAGTTGGTGCTCACAGCTCACTAGTTGCTCAACACACACCCTGATAAAACTGACAGGACAGTAGCGTCATTCCAGTAATGTTTTCATTAAAGCCCGTCTTATCGCTCTTTCTCCCAGGCTCCACTACAATAACAGGCAGCAGGGGAGAAAACCAGTGACAGTGAGTTGAAGCATTAACTCTGACCTTTGTGCTCTTCCTCTCAATCTCTGTCTTTTTCTCAATGGTTTTTTCCACCCATCCATCCAATCAGATAATCCCATTCTCAACCATAGAAACACAGTAAAGATAAGGCATTTTTTTGCTGATTTTCTTTCCCTCAAGGTTTTCCTGTTAAACAAGCTGCAATCAGTGTTGTAAGCATAGAGAGACAAAGTGTTACAGTAACTTCTCTGTTAAGAAATCCTCATACTCACTTACCCCTTGAGTACATAACCTGCATGTTTACAAAGGATAAGTGGACCAACACTACTGTAAGAGATACTTTCAAAATGAGGCATTTTCTCGCATTGATTTTTAGTATTTAGGGACAGAGTTATTTGAATATTTGATATTTGTATCTGAGATGAAGTTTGAACGAATAATTCTGCTTGAGTGACAAAATGCTTCCAAAAATGGTTTTACAGTATTTTCAGCATAAGTAATTCTGAGACTACACATTCAAGTCGAAAGATGAATTACTGAGCCTCCGGTTGACACGGGCAGCTGGCATTTCATTCTGGGGTTCAAAGGACACCAGTCATTGATATCCACGGTCATGGCTTTTTTATTCAGCCTGATTAGAAGTCTTGTGAGCTGATCCTCGTGCTGTTTGATCCTCTGCACGTCTAACCTGACATTCATTTGCACTGAGAACGAATCGCCCTCACCTCTGAAGCTGCACGGACTAAGGAGGAAGTGTGTGTGTGTGTGTGTGTGTATGTGTGTGTGTGTGTGTGTGTGTGGGAGTGCGTTTGCATTTTTAAATGCATGAGCAGAGTGCAGATGTTGTAATTTAATCTGACAGTTTATTGTATGGATTTGAATGTAATGGACTTACAGTGCAGCATAAGTGAAAAGCCGACATTAGAACATTTCTCTGTCAGGCTGAGTTGCCATGCTCCCCCTGGCTGCCAGATCAGATGGAGCTCAGCTCTCTGATCCACTTTGATCCCATCTTTGAACTGTCCAGAAAAACGTCGCCCTCATTACATGGCAACTACAAGCCTGCTCATCTTATCACCTTAAATCCTCCCAGACACATTCTGCAACCTGACCCTGTTGACACTGGTGCGGTGGGGGCCGCATCTACACCTGTTCGATGTGCGAGGAGTGCTCAAAGCCCCGATCGTGTGCTGAGATCCTGTTGTGACAGCTGTCCAAGCACACGAAGGGAAAAAAAAAAACAGAGACTCTGCACTCTGAGTGTGTGATTCGGATAATTTGCTTTCATGAGTAAGCTTGTATTGTTTGCACCCATCCATGAATATGAGTGTGTGGACTCGAAGGCGAGCCAATACTCTTTCACACCTCTACAGTTTCATTGGCTCCTGCAGACTCGTGCATGGCTACGTTTCTCCTGCTTTATTGCCGGTATCCCGTTTCCCTTATCTTCAGTGTTTATGCAAATGTTTCTCAGGTACATGGCAAGATTAAACCTTTGCAGTCTGCTATTAATGTAACGTCTCATAGCTTGCCTTTAAGTACCCCCATTTAGAAATTTCTGCAAAGGTGAGGGATTTTATTGGCTGCAAATACTGTCACATTGGACCATAAAGACTATTAGTGTGTGTAAAACTGCATCCTGTGGCGGGTGCGCCCATCTGGAGAAACTGTATTAAGCAGAAAGTATCATAAAACAGACAGTTAAATTAATAAATAGCCAACATAATAGCACGTAAGACCCCCTGGAATTTTATTCAGAACTTGTAGACGTTCGCGCCGCAGGCTCTCAGATCTGTTTTATATTTCCAGTAACACACAAGCTGAGTTGGCTGCGCTGGGAGGAAACTGAGCATGTATTTCTGGAGAGAGATGAATAGGGGTGATCTCCAAGTCAAGCAGGGCTCAGCTCCACAGAAACCCTTGACCATGCATGCATTAATGGTGATGAG
Organism: Centropyge bicolor; assembly: GCA_037975185.1. Taxonomy (NCBI): domain Eukaryota; kingdom Metazoa; phylum Chordata; class Actinopteri; family Pomacanthidae; genus Centropyge; species Centropyge bicolor. Next base: position 1,910,250 of record JBBMOC010000024.1, on the reverse strand, counting down.
GTGCCAGTACTGGAAAGCACTGATGTGAATCAATTTCAGACAAGCTGTGAGAGGAAAGGTTCAGCTGACACGTCACCTTCTAAGCTCAAGAGTGTCAGGAGTTGTCCTACCTGAAGCTGGGCATTGTGGTCCGTTAAGTTGGTGTTGTAATTCCAGCTGGCAGAGACGCTCCGGAACGTCACCACCTCGGAAGTACTGTTGTAGTCGTCGAGGAACCTTAATGCATCGTCCGTGGTGTCTGTATAATCCTGTGGCAGCAAGCTGGCATCCAGAGCCTCAGAGAGTCCTGAGACCGGCAGCAGCAGCAGCAGCACCGTGCACACCAACCTGTTCGCGCCGGTGCCCATGGTCAGCTTCCACCAAGGAAAGCGTGGAAGAGAAAAACTGGAAAGTGAAAGAGTTGGGAGCTAAAAATACACTGGCTCCAATGAAGTGAGAATACACCTTCCCCCTGGAGCTGTTGTCTCATCCACTCTTTCACTGCTCCCTTCTTAGCCTTCCCAGCCCGGCTGCTGGTTAAATGCACAAAAGCCAAAGCAAGCCTCTTTTTAAGTGCCAGTTTAACCCAGCCCACACTTCTCTGCAGCCTTCCTTCTCACCACTTTACAGCACTGGACATATTTCTCCCCCCAATTCCATTCCTCACTATCTTCTCCCCCTCCCTTCTTTTTTTTCTGTTTACCAGCCCATCAGGATTTGGATGGCTGGCAGTGTCTTCGATAAGATCCAAGTTTCTATTACTGAAGCAGATGAGAGATAAGATATGACACACCAGTGCTGTGTGTCTGCCTGCTTGCCTGCCTGTAGAGTGGCAGATCCTCAGTAACCAGCAGTCTGGGAGGGACTCCACATACTTTGCTCTCAGTTCCCTCCTTCAGCTTAGTGAGAACAGAGGGAGGGGGTGTTATAAAGACAGGGGAAATGAAAGAGGGAAAAGGGGAATGAAGTGGGTGTGACAGGATTGAAGGTTGAGGGTTGAAAATACAGTAAGAGATTAGCAGAAAAGGTGAGATAGTCACAAAATGGTGGGGCTCACCTTGAATTGTCTTTTTTACAGTTTAATACAGCACAGCCTTTCCTCCTCATCAGGGATCATCTCCCTGATCAAAGGAAAGAAAACGTGTGTGAAATTATTACAAATTGAAACTGTGAAATTTTCTCATGAGATTATTATTGAAGTAAATTTACAAATCAGCTCATTAGTGATTAAAAGTCTGCATGGACCACTTAAAAATGATTTGCTTGACAGATGCTGTTCTCTAAAATGAGAAGGTACACAGCTGTCAAGCAGCAGAGAGATTTTCAAGCTGTCTCCATTATTGGCATCTTTATAGTAAAAATCCAAAGGGTCTAGTCCCACTATAGTGGAGCATGTAATAAGCCTTATTCCATTGGCTGTTGCACGGCAACTATCACGGCAAACATCACAGCTTATATCAGTTGCTGTCTGACAGTGTATTGCACATTCAGATTAGTGTTAAAACATTCATTAAAGTGGTGGTGGTGGGGGGGGGGGATATTCCACTGAGCTGCTTATTTCCTCCACTCCAGGGAATAAGAAACACATGTTCTCTTTCTTGCCATAATTACTGAGTAAACAAACCAAATTCACTGAATTGCTCTTAATCTACGCTCTCTCGTTCTCCTGGAATCCTCCGAGAGAGCAGTTCGAGTGAGGTTACGAGACACAGAAAACTGGAGATATTTATATTCTCATTTTATTGTCTATTTTATTCACTGCTATTTTTATAATACTGAATGCAGGCTCATTTCATATTGTGAGTGAAAGGTATTGTTCTGATTATGTCACAGTGTGAGAATGAAATGCAATTAGTGACACATACTTGATTGAATTTGAGAAATATGAGCATTGTTTGCTTTGCAAGACTGTTGACTAGTAGCAGCTAAAGTCAGTTGGGTTGTTCAGCCTTCAAGATCTCGAGATAGCCCTGACTCGTGATAGATGGTCATTGCATGTGAGGCAGGACACGAGCCACCCAGGACGTCAGCTCGGGATTTCTTTTTGACTGTTGAGACAGAGGTAGGCAATTACTTGGATATCATTGCTCCCCCTACTCTATCGGTGTGTAGGTGTGTTTAGAGGTTATATTTATTTAATAGCGATAGATCTTTCTAGGAGGCTGAGCAGTTTATCAGTAACGGTAAATTTCACTGTTCACTGATAACACGTTTGATTTGTTTTCTGCCAAAATATGCACTCTTGCAATAAACAATCCACTCATGCTGACTACAGTATATTCAACTTTTTTATGGTCATGTTTAGTTGCTGGCGCTTGGTTAAGGTTGGGGAAGGATCACGGTCTCTTATGGTCATATTACAGAAAAGGTCAGCAGTGACTTGAGACATAATTTTTTTTATTAACATTTAACCAAAATTACAATCTTTCCCAAACCTGAACCAAAGTGCTTTTGTTCGCCTAAACCAAACCACAGACAGGAGTCTGGACACGAGCCCTGGATTCTGGTGCAACGGTCCTGAACTTTGGACATAAATGTAGTGTTTCATTCACTCAAAGAAACCTTGTCTGTGAACATAACCCAGGCAGCCATTGCTTGTCACCACAACGTAATTGTGAAAACAATTTAGTAATATACAAATGTAATTTCTTGGAGACAGCGTTTCACATGACTCACAGTCACTTGGTCCATTATTCATGTCAGCAGCTTTACATTTCTGTTGCTTTAATCCAGCAGCACAAAGGAAGTTGCCACACAGTGCTCTTTAATATGACATTTATAGGACAAACATTGTGCCAGAGGTTTCAGTATGACAGATGTCTCCAACTGTGGAGAGCTCACAGAGTCGTGTGTGACAATGGGATGTGGCTACTTACACCAATAGTATAGATGTCACTCATTATAGCAAATACTGTATTCAGAAAGATGTCACCAGCTAAGCTTTTTGGCGCTCTTAATTTTAAAGGATACAAACACATTTAAAGCGTCATTCCTGTCACAGTTACCCCATAATCCCCTTTAAGCTTTACGAGGCCATGTTCACACACTGTTAAAATCCATCAGCTGCTTCTGTTGCTACAAAAGTGGCTGATCATTCACTTGACCCTGACTGTGGACCCGGTCAGATTACTGGAATTAGTTAAACTTCGAACAAGAATAAAAAAATCACCCATAGTGAGTCCACAAAAAATATGTGCTCGGTTTGTTTCTTCTTGGCAGTTTGTCCAGTAACATTGTCCTCAAATACCCCAAGCACCATATTTTATATTTCTGAGTGATTATGCCACATAGAAATGAAACTGGAAAGAAATAGGACAAAAGTATTCAAGTACGAGTTGAATCAAAGGCAACTGGACTTTTTCAACTTGGTGTTACTTGAAGTATTTATGTTATTTCTCACTGATAATACATAAAAGTAAAACTTCAAATGACGACTTCAGCCATTGTTAAACAGTCAATGTAGTTCATATTAGACTTAACAATACACTGAAAACAAAAAGCAGATTTTCCCTCCAGCTCACTGTTAATATCCAAATCTCAAGAGTGAGCGATGTTGAAAGCAGTGACAGCGAGCTCAGCACTTTAACAACAGCAGGGAGTGTATCTTAGAGCTACTCAATGAGGCCACTCAGAGCGAAGCAGTGACTGAATGAGGCCATAAAACATGATAATGCTCAAATAAGTGATCTTACATTGCACAAGGAAGGGATCATAAATCTTAACGGCCTAAATAGCTGTTTAAGTTTGTGTTCTCAAGAGTTTGGTTTGTTGTTTCGGTAAGAGGTTGAAGTGTGGATGGATCATATTTCTTTTTTTTTTCTTTTTTTTTGCAAGAGCTCTCACAAATGAAATCTGATGTATAATTGTTTGACAGTTAAATTCATAGTTACGGGTTCATGTCAATCAGGTATCTGGCATGTTGATTTAAAGAGATTGGTGAAAGTCATGAGTCAATCAATGTAACTTGTATCAACCTTCATACTCAGTTATTAGTACTTATCATTTAACAAAGGTCTCTAAATTGAACCTCATTTAAAACAGAATGTCTTTGATGGTGGTATAAATAGTGTGACTACTGATAAAGTGTATCCCTCTGGAACAGATAAATTCTAATAATGATGACTATTTACTTTTGAGGTGAGTGAACTCTGGAGAACTTGGTCTAACTTACACAAGGTTGAGCAATATAAGAGATGAGAAATAAGTGAATTACCGCCGACTGTGATGTGATCTATTCAAAAGCCACTGATTGAAGCCGAAGCATCAGCCTGATCAGAGCTGAGATTCAATCTGTTCAGCTGAGTGGTGTTTGTAAGGTCAAGGCAGAGGGCGTCATTATCACCACACAAAGAGGTGGGGATAGCAATCACGTGACTAGTTCAGGGTCGTCAGGAGTTTGGCTTTGGATCGTTGGATTAAAATCACGCCACGCTGTCCTGCAGACGACCCCATGTGCTGAGATCTGCCTCATTAGGCCCTGAAGAAGAAGAAGTGAAGAGTCATCTTCACTTCTATCAAGCCAAAGCGCTGATATCTTAAATGAGATAACAGGTATGGCAAAAATATCTCCAAAGTGCACGTACACGCACTTGCTGATATCTGAAGCACATGTCCAACACTTGTACTGTCTGGAGGGCGTTGGCTACTTATTGACAGTAACATCGTAGCTGGGCTGATAGAGACTGATGGAGCCCTGTGATGAATTGATCAGCCAGTGGTGCTGACTTCTCACACACGTGTGGCTGATAATGGTCACGATAGGGTCAAGTCAGAAAATGACTATCTGTCACGTAAAGTGCAAAGAAAAAATATCTACCAAGAATAAGTGTATTCCTTTGATGAGAAAAGAAATATATATCGTAGGATTTCTGTTCTGTTTTTCAAAGCCAGTGGGTTAAAGAACTGATAAAAGTTTGAGAAAAGGGCAGCAGGTGCCTGGAGACTAATTGGAATTGAGTTCACAGTTGTGTGAGACCACAGACAATGAAACCCACAAAGAGTGTTAACTGCTGTCTTATTCTGTGTGTGTGCATGCGTGTGTGTGTGTGTGAGTGTGTGTCCTGACAATGTAGTTTTCCTGCAGTCCCCAGCTCTATAATTGAATCAGGCTTTTCCTTTAATGGAAGTCTGTGAAGTGTGGAGAGGTTGTGATGGCCTAGAACATCCAATCTTCACAAATAGGCATATGTTGCACGCCACTGGACATTGATGCTACAGAGCAGTCAGGACCGTGTGTGTCTGCGTACTGTAGGGCATGAGACGGCATGTTAACTCAGCAGTGTGCAGGCTCTAACTTCACATGTGTGCACACAACAACTGTTATCCCAGTTTAGAGTCATTCATAATCTACATTCAGTTATGCCTCTGTAAATATTTATTACATTCTCAGTTCCCCACCTGCAAGCTCTGTTGATGATTAAAAATCACAGGCAGCAAAACATGAGGGTCAATGAATCGAGGTAGCAGATAAGGGACTTTTTAAGGACATGCGTCCTTTGACAAGAGCCTTATTGTCTGACTGTGTACAGTGTTGGTTAAATCATTAAGCCATATGTTATCTGTGGGAAGCTCCTTTTTTTTCTTTTTTTTTGCTATTATTAAGGTATAAAGAGAAATTATTGTTGTGTCTTCTAATGCTGAGAGTCAAAAAAAATTAAAGAAGGGTCTGGTTCAATCCTGATATTAAAATGTATTTTGATGAGTGACACTGAAGGCAAGCATAACCTTTGAGGGCTGACAGGAAAAGTCCACAGGGCACTTTTAGGTACTTCTGATCTACATGCACAGGTGTCATAGTAGGAAAAGCACCAATATTAATAATAACGTTAATAATTGCTCTGTTCCATTCAAGAGTACCAGTAAGCTGTGACAGTGAGACCAGGACCCCAAATCTGAAGCAGCTAAATGGAATTCAGCCATCACTATTTTTATCATTTATACCTGTTTTTTCCTATTGCCACATTCTGCCATGAAAAGCCTTCATTCTCCTGTTGATTTCATTGCACCTGTTGTGCCTCAAACTTTTATGATTCTTATTTTTGAATTCTGGTTATCTTACATAATTTCCAGCAGAGCTCCAACCAACATCAACTTGGTCAGGGTTCAAATTAACAAGAGTAACTGCGCAGGTTGGACCTTGGATTTCAAAGTTCAGACAGAAACTGCTTTGCCTCCTCCAGTCAACATTTACGTTGGAGAAATCTCAGGAAATTTCTCAACATCATAAATTTGGCAGTGAGATATTTCAGCTGTCAAATTAGACCTCAAAGAGAACACTGTTTGTCTTTACTAATGTTAGAGAGATAACAACTCTGCTTGTTTAAAATTTCATGTGAGTGAAAGAGAATAATTTATTTCACACCTTCGACTAAGAAATAACTTAGAGTTAAATCAAGTTTTACAACTAGCAGTCCCAGCTGGTTTCACACTTGGATAGTTTGGCTGTGTAAACAAGACCATAAACACAGCAGTGTGCTGTCCACGCTCGCCTGATGGATATGCATGTTGGATTTCAGATGTCAATACAGCTAATCTGCGGCAGGAAGGTTGCTCAGTGCTAAAATATATTTTCAGATGGTTCAGGATAAACATAGACTTTCCATCAATGCAGCCTCTCTAATACAGAGATCCCAAGGGGATAAAAAAGTGCATCATAAACAAAGGAACCAGTGTAAGCGTGGAATAATGATTTGACAGTCAACTGAGGGTTACAAAACCTCAGTTGCGCATCGAGGCTCAGGAAGAAAATGACATAATGTCTGAAATCGGTGAGAGGGCAGAAGGTAAGTATAGAGTGTCCTCCTTCCTCTCAGCTGCAGTAGATGTCTCTACAGTATATTATAACATTAGCCCATGTCTGTTCTCTGAATGTGTTACATCTTGTTAGTCTCTGTGTGAGTATACATTACCAGCTGCATTAAATCATGCAGAACAACGTAAGCAGGGGACAGAATTACAGCTATTTATCATCGTCAGAGACTGAGAGGGGTTATTGCCGCACAGTGCAACAAACAAGATACATCATTTGTGTAACCATGCTCAAAAATAGATGTAAGTCTATCCAGTAAATGTAGGGTTTGTCCAACTCAAGTGAAAGGCAGCAAAATGCCAAAGTTGTAACAGTAATCAGTTTTATTTTTAGCAGTAAATCTCAATTTGCAACCAATGCAGTCTTACCACACATGAAATGGTAGCTTAATTGTTTGCAAATCATAAAGATTGTGCTGAGCGAACGGAAAACACATGTTCAATAAAGAAATAAAGTAATTCATAATCTCTTATCGGTGCACAAGGATCTCGATGGTTATGTAACTCAAAGTACATCAAACATAACGGTGCACACTGTTAACAGCAAATTCATTCAAACACTATCAATCATATCAAATGTGACAAAGGTTTTAGATGGCTTTCAGAGGTGGGCTGAGGGTCAAGGGGACAATTATCAGATCCTTTTTAAAGAACATTAGCTAATAATTTGCTTGGTGTTTATCATCATTATTGTATGAGCTTAGCAAAAAGTTGGCTCTCACATTTAATTGTGTGAAGAAATAGAAGAATTTCATCAAAAAAGGAAAAACATGTCTTTTTTGGGGGGGGGGTTCCTGAAAGATTCATTACAAAGTAACTGCAGGGAAAACTGTACTGAGGTGATGAAACAGAGTGAAACACAGTATTACATCATTCAGCATCTCAGTTACGATTTAGCTTCAGATTTGGTTGATGGCAAAAAGTCAATTTGGTTACAGTGAGATTAACAAGAAAAAAACAGCCTACAGCCAAGCTAGCAGGTGTGTGAAGCTGTACTTCCATGCAGTGGTGCTATATATTACCTAATGCTAACATTTCAATGCTCACAGTGAAAATGTTAATATGCTGATGTTTAGTATAATAGTTTCGTGGATAGTATAATGTTTACCATGTTCACCTTCTTAGTTTAGCATGCTAATTAGCACCAAACAAGTACAAAACCAAAGCACTACTCAGGCTGATGTGAATGTCTGGCTTGTTATTAGTACTGAACATGTAAATGTTTTACTATGATGTTTCTACAATTCTACAATTTCATTTAACATTTATCCAAAGAGATGTAAATCTGAGATTTATGTTCACACACAATGATTTTTTGTTCTTCAGTATCTTACCCACGGACACTTTGAGACATAGACTGCAGGGGCTGGGGATCAATTCACAACCTTCTGATTGGTGGACAACTGCTCTACCTCTCAAGCTACAGCCAGCCCATGACTGTGCTTGAGGAGTTTAGGGATCTCCAGTGTTGCAGTTTATTCTAAAGGGGACATGCCTGCATCACATATCATAACAATCCATTCTATAGTGGTTGAGATATTTCAAAAATATCAACCTCATTGTGACCTTAGAAGACAAGTCAGGGTATCACTAGTTATTAGGAGTCATCCTCTGGGGGCCGTGAGTGCCTGTACGAAATCAGTCATGAAAATCTGTCCAATAGCTGTCCAGGTATTTCAGACGAACAACTTAAAGAATGGCACTGCCATCCGTAGAGCCACTAGCATGGCTACAAATTGGGGTTGAGGGGGTCCCAAGTGGTCTATCTGATGCCAACCATGACCTGCAGCAACCCTGGTTCCTCTGTTACATGTCATTCTCCATCTCTCTGCCCTCAGCTCATGCCATCTCTTTACTGTCAGAAATAAAATACTCGATGGTTCAAGTGAATGTATAGAGGTGCAGCACGTAAACAGTCAGATGTTTTCTGTTATTACGTGACAGTCAAGTATAACTACAGGACTGTAAAAAAAAATGTATCCATAAAATGTTACTTTGGTTAGTTACATGGCTCAATTCAAGTGAAACTGTCCAGATTAATAGGCACATGGTAAAACATGTGCATGAAACACATGTATTATATTGGACCGGACCATTTGCTGTAGGAAATTTGCTCTTTGCTGTATAAGCACACAAGCCATCAGAGACATCTTTAAAAACAACTGGAGTTAGGCCACTGTGAATGTGCACACACACAAAAACACAATCAAGGATGTTGTGGAATCCAAGTTGTTTATACAGGATATCCTGAAAAATACAATGTATTTTGACTTGGCTGAATATTTTGTAATTATATAACAATGTTTCATTTAGGAGTGAAACAGCAGCCAGTCCAGCTGAAGATGAGTTCATCTAAAACTAACATTTGCAAATAAAATGATCACTGTTTAGATTTGACTGTCTGTAGCACGAGTCTGTTTTCATCATCATCCACAGTGCAGAACATTATCAGTTAATCAGCAGACATTGAGAGAGGCTCTTTCTCTAGACTGCACTGACCCCTAGTGGATGTTATAAATAATACAAGTAGCTGTCGTGCAGGCTCATAATAAACACATTCAGTTTGTGGATATACATTTGTTAGCACATTACATATTTGATCATATATGTTATTGTCTTTATAGCCTGTGATAATATAAACGTCAGCTCGCCTGTCCTTCAGAGAGAGGGGCTACCTGTTCATTTCAATGGATGTCTCACAGTGTGGACCTGCCCTGAAATCAGCTGTTCTCGGAAAAATCTTCCCCCTGCGGTTATTCCGCCTTCACCGACCGAACACCTCCCTGCTCGACTGACTGTTGCCAAATCCTTCATCACCTTCCTCAGGTAGATCTGTGAAGGGTTTGTCAGCAGCACAAAATGGGAGAAATGACGGCGCAAAAGAACTTTTCTCAAGTGATTTCTCAGATATTAGAAGAAGCACCAGCTGCCAGGAAAGGTCTTATTGACAATCACAGCAACCTCCTGCAAGTGGCAGATTACTGCGAGAACTTTTATCTCCAGGTGAGTCATGTTCATAAAAAAAGCCACAATTGTCCTATAACTTTGTGATAGTTTTACATATAAAATTAGATTCGATATAAAAGTTCCGGGAGCTATGTACTTAAGTACGGTTTTGAGGTACCTGTACTTTACTGGAGTATATCCATTTCCTGCTACTTTATACTTCTACTGTACTACATTTCAGATGGAAATACTGTTGTACGTTTTTAACTTCATTACAACATAACAACTTTACAACTTACTCTACAGGTAAAAAAGAAAAAAAGAAAAAAAAGAATGAGGCATTCTTATCAATTAAATCACATAACGTATATTAAGTAGTTAGAAGCAGCTTTGCATTCACAACATTAAAATGCTGCTTGCAGAAATGATCAAAAATAATATTTCATGAAAATATATATATATATGGCATTATGATTGGCATTTTGTACAGGCACTGTACTTTTACTTTTACCAGTTAGTATATAGGTATGTATATAAATGCAATGTGTAATTATGTCTTATCTTACTGTTTTAATGGTTTAATATGTGAAGCATTTGTAACTGTGTTTTGAAAGGTGATATATAAAAGCTATTATTATGATAATGATGATGATGATGATGTCAGTTTTGATCCTAATACTTTTTATACAAGTAGGTTTGACTTTGATTACTCGAGCAAAAGATCTCAAAACTTGCTCTATCACAGTATTTACAACATTTATAGACTAACCTGTTCTGGTGAATTAAAAAAAACAAACAAAAAAACAAAACAATCCTGCAGGCAGAGGATCCAACCAAGGCTGTTGAAGAGGCCAAGGCTTTGGCCGCCCAGTCGCTGGCCAGCGTCACCTATCAGATCAACAGTCTGGCCAGCACCGTGCTGAGGCTGCTGGACTCACAGGCCATGCAGATCAAGGATATAGAGTCTTCAATCAACCTGATGTCACTGGTGAGGGACACCCGCCACTGAAATACACCTGAGCTCTGCCCAAGACAGTGATGGCAAAAAGCATCTAAGACATAGATGATAAAATAATCATCAATCAATCATAATCACCTTTTGTTTCTGATTTCATTGTCATTGTTGGTTTTTAATTTTGAAAAAAAGATATTCACTGTACAAACCTAGTTATTTAATTTCAAATAGTTGCTGTATTGTGTGTCACTGGCAGTTGTACCTTTAATTTGGAGTCAGTTTGGGTGCGATGCTCCGTTTCTTTTCTTGTTGCTGCACTTTTATTAGAGAGCCTCTCTGAAAGGGAATGAATGCTGTGTATTATTCTTGACTATTGTTGACGGAGGCTTTTCACACTGTGCTCTCATGCAGGGTGCAGCTTTCCACTTCGAGAAGGTAGCCAGGCGAGAGATCGGCGTCTTCACTACTCCCAAAACCAAGAGTCGTTCCAAGCTCCTGACCCCGCCGACTGCAGGCAAGGAGCCAGAGAAAAGCTACTCCAGAGTGCCAATATCATACTCCATCTTGGACTCTATTGGACACTGTTTTCAGGTAAATGGGAGACTAAAACAGAATTTAAGATTAAGGATGCAATGCATTCTTCCTTTTGACTAATGCGATCTTTACAATCATTCCTCTTTTCCTAACAGGTCACTGAGCAGCAGCCCAGAAAGAGAGCAGACACCTCAGAAAGCATCCAGAGCACTGCAGACATCCCTGTGTATGTAGACCTCATTTGTCCTTTTTATAGTAATACTGTTATTATAATAAAACTCCACATTACATATTCTGATTATTATAACATGGGCATAATATCTGACATTGTCTGGACCACTTACGATCATGTCTGAAACAGTCAGCAGCTGCTTAGCTTAGCTTAGCAATAAGACTGGAAACGAAGGGAAACAGCTAGCCTGGCTCTGTCCAAACAAAAACAACCTACCAGCGCCTCTAAATCTCACTAATTACAACATGTTATGCTATATGTTGTTTGATCAATTTTTAAAAAAAAGTCGTTTTTTTTCATATTAATTTTTGAATGGATGAACAACCGAGACATAACGTGTTAATTTGTGTTAAATCACTGTGCATTAGACGACTATTTATGGGAAAGTTTCATGCATCATTTTTCAAAAACAGTTAATATCTGAGTGAAGGTTGAAGAATAACAACATTAATGAAGCTGCTAATGCTTCATATTTAGCAAACATACATGAGAGAGGTATCAATCTTCTCATCAAACTCTCGGCAAGGAAGCAAATTTCTCAAAATGTCAAAATCTTCCTTTTGGAAACTACAGTTGTATCTCAGGATGTCGTGATAATGGCTGAATGTCTGTTTTCTTTTTGTCTCATACACAGATCCAATTTTGGCATCGCTGTGCCTCCACCTTCGGTCCCCACCTTGCAGACCATCTCCAACCCTACCAACGACAGCCTGCCTCCCCCTCCTCCTCCCGCTGCCAATTTGGACCCCAATACTCCCGCTCCTCCTCCACCACCACCACCTCCACCTTCCTCCATGGACACTGGCCTCCCCCCTCCACCGTCCTTGACCTCACCCACATGTCTCCCCTCACCTCCTCCTCCACCGCCGCCAATCTCGCCGTCAAATGGCATGTACCCGCCTCCACCTCCCCCAATGTCAGGAGCTGGTTGTCCTCCTCCTCCACCTCCTCCTCCTCCTGTGGCAGGAGCTAGTTCTCTTCCTCCTCCACCTCCACCTCCTCCAATGTCAGGAGCTGGTTCTCCTCCTCCTCCACCACTCCTTCACACTGGCACCTCTGGTATCGCGCCACCAGCTCCTCCACCTCCCCCGCTACACTAATGAACATTATAGTGCATGTTACTGGATGATTTTATTCTCAGAGTGCAGTTAACATTGTGAGCTAACATGCTGGGTGATGGATGTGTAAAACGAGTGCAGCATGGGAAATGAGTTTCAGGCCCATTGTGAGATCAGCATAAATAAAAGCTTGAAAAAGTGTGTGTGTCGTGGTTTAACCTTGAGCTGTTTCAATGCATTGGATGGCACATTGTGAGCCTCAAATGATGTTTTTTTTCTTGGGCAGAAAACCTTCCTCGAAAATGGAAGAGAGCTGCAGCAGAGACGCCTCCAACGTGTTCTAACAAAACCTCAGCTACATTCCTAAGTAACAAGCTGCAACAAGGGACTTGTGTTTTTCCCTGTTATCCTCTTTTTTTTCCTGTTTTGATTTTTTCTTTTCTTATTGCATTTTTGTACTGTTTATTACAACATATTTTAATCAGTAAGAGTCACCTTAACAGCCAGTGGCCTTCTGCCTAGTCTACCTGTGTGGTGAGTGGTAAGTTGTTGATGATACCGACTGTAACCGCGGTGAGTTATGCCACTTTAAGCAGGTCAATGAGGCTATAAAGTTTGCTGTTGAAAGTCTATGCTCTACTTAAGCTGCACCACATGACTTGCCGTTGAAGGTAAGCTTCATTTTCAACATGGAATATGTGTCAGTAATATTAATATATGAAGGCCTGAAGCAGGTAGAGCAATTTTATCATATATCAAAAATCTAAATTGTAAGTCTGGTTTCTGGGGGGAAAAAAAAAACGGGGGGGGGGGGGTTGGAGGGGTTTTACTGTCCTGTTTTCTATTTTGTTGGACCTATGTTGAATTGTAAATTGCAAAATCTAAATAAAAAGCCTACTTTTACTTTTATTGATCTAAATTTCAGTCTATGATCCCTCATGTAGCAACATCCCATAAAAACTAAACAAAACAGTAACTACATAGTGTAGACAGAGTTGCCATTCTGTGTAAGTAACAACAAAATCTAACATGTTCGATTTCAAATCCAGGATTGTGTGGCTTTCTCGCCGTAATTATATCTGCCTTAAAAATGTTCTGTTCATGCTGGTGTAATTTAAGGATAAAAAGAGATAAGGAGCCACCTTTGAACTTTGCATGCATAACTGTATTATGAAACTTAATAATAACCTCTGGGGCAAACGGGCAAAATAGAGACACAGTCCTCAGGTGTAAAATCGGATCTGTGCTCTTGAATGCAAAGACCTCTTCTTTTTTCTTCTTTTCATTTTCCTCAGGTGTGAAACCTGATTTAGGAAGTACAACTGCCATGGATTTTGTTCTTTCGATTGAGTGAGTATTGATCTAATCATGTTAAGATTAACTTGATTTTCTTTTATGCCTCATTGTTGTTATTGCTGTCCTTTTTTTTTAGGATTCCCTTGATGTGTGTTTGTTTGCTTCTGTGGATTTTCTGTTGCTATTTTCGGAGGAGGTGCGGAGTAGAAGACGACGAAGCCTGGCCACCTCAATCTCCAACTATATACATTGTTCCTATTAATGAGGAGGAGCAGGAGGATGAGGAAGGGACGGGCGTGGATGCAGCATACTTTCAATATCCTCACAGAGATCCTTCCATGTACTGCCCAACAAATGACAGCCCACCTCCATACAGGGTATGGCACTGTGTTGTTCACATTCATATATTATCATGCCTCACAATGAGGGTGTCCTTAGATATGTTGTTGGGGTAGAGGTTTTTTTTTTGCTATACATGATCTGAAAATGTTCAAGGTGGCAGCAACCAAACTGCATCAGTTGTCATCTCTGTAATCAAATTTCTCCTCTTTTCCAGTTTGAACCACCATCCTATCTAGACCCTCCACCATCATACCCAGACCCTCCACCATCATACCCAGACCCTCCACCATCATACGCAGACCCTCCAGCTTACTCAGAGCAATCCTGATCCCTGAACACCCTGCTAGTCTGAAAATACTGTGCTCTCTATCACAGGGCAGGTCTATGGAATCGAGCCATGAGTTAATAAGATTTTGACATTGTGAAATGATGTTGAGAAATTGTTTCAAAGCATACGGTTGTATATCAGCCTTTGTAAGCCTGTCTGCATGGGCAATTTAAGACTGTGAATGTGTAAAATGTGTAGCCTTGAAGGACCTTGATATTTCAGAACAGGTCTCTTCTTGAATTTCTCATGAAGAGTCTTGGCACAAGTTTTCCGAACATCATTTCAAAAGCTCTGAATCGTTTTGCCATTTACATAAGCCCACAAAGTGACCTTTAATGCAAGTATGTGGTTATGTTGCATCTGGGACATGCTATATGTGTATAGGACTAATCTACCTGTAAACAGTCCACTATGAGGAAAGGAGAATCTTTATTTGACTGATAGAACTGAGGTTTCAAACACAACCCTGTAAGTTAAACCTACAAGATGCACTCATATGTACAACATGAAGGCTTTGGCAGTTTAAGTAAAATATTTAATAAGTTAAGTTAAGCCACTTATTGTTTACAGCACATTGTTTAGTGTGTGTTTTTAATAATAATGTGTTACATTTCAGTAAATGTAATTTGCAAAATAAAGTAATTTATACATATGATTAAAGTCAATTTAAGTGTAATAACACTTACATAAATAAATGTATGTGTCCAGTTTCGTTTTTTGAAAAGTAGACAGATGAGAAACAGGCCAGTGCCATGAATTCTGTGTTCACTGTTTGTAAGTGGGAGTGTAAAATAAGAGTGGTCTGATAACTGACCTCTGAGGAATGCCATTACTGATGTTTTGGGTTTTTTTCACAGTATATAGAAGATTAAAATTTAAAGACATTTATAATTTACTTTGTTCAACATACACGAGAAATATGCAAGACAATGAACACACCTTTAAGTCCTGTGTCTTTAAAAAAGACAGTAATGCTGTAAAAGCTCCTCTCCTTGTTTGACGTAATATCCTTTGATAGCAACTCACAGCTAGGACAGTGTCTGCATGTTTTGGATCCTTCAAAAAAGGTAAGGCTCATTCCAGTTCAATATAATGAAAATAAGTCTTCTTATTCCGTCCCATTAAAGCAACGTATGTTAGAATTATTTTAGTCCAATTGGTTTTGGTTTTGGTTCGGTTCTAAGTAGGTTGTTACTCTATTAAACATTTATGAGATGAAGGTCCACTGTCGGTTGTTCAGTTATATCAGTATCAGTTATAAAGTCATTATGTCGATCCTTCATGTGGCTTCTTATGCTCTTAAAATTTCAGTTTAACCTTTCTGACCCATAACCTGTCTGTTCACACTGTCTTGTTGATTTTTGAAAACTGCATGTCCAACGACTTAAATTCTAGTCAGAAAAGACTGCTTGCGTTTTTGTATTATTTTGTTACAGTTAAATCCGATACAATATATGTTTTGTCGGCTTGTCCATGACTACAAAATTTTATTTAAACGTTTGCTATATTTCAGAGGAAAATTCAGATTATGGATGTAAATGACAAGTAGAATTCAG
Source organism: Centropyge bicolor (assembly GCA_037975185.1). NCBI lineage: Eukaryota > Metazoa > Chordata > Actinopteri > Pomacanthidae > Centropyge > Centropyge bicolor. Next base: position 1,894,217 of record JBBMOC010000024.1, on the reverse strand, counting down.
TCTGCTTGATTCTCATTTCAAAGATTCATCAATGGAAGTCCATATTTCACATAATTGTGTTGTATATGCCGCATGTGTTTTCTCTCCCCCCCCCTCACAGTAATGTCAGCAGGTTGACATAATTCCAGGCATGGCTTCAGTAATGGAAATCCTCGAATATGTGTAAGTGGCCAAATAAAGTCAAGAATGAATCTCACCATACAAGAAGGGAACTGACGTTAAATTAAGTCTTGGTGGAAATGTGTTCCTAGATTTCCAGTCTTGATGATGATCATAGGTTTGGTGCTCCTCTGCTTCTATCTGCACACAAAAAAGACAAGAGCATCGTATGACGTCACCGTACCTTCAACGCAAGATGGCAACACATCTTCAGTCCTCCATAGTTGTTTGTCTGACAATCAGGCAGAAGAGGACAGACATTACGACAGATACACTCTTTTGTACGACACTTTGGATCGCCCACCACCATACTCAGTTGTGCGTGAGCCCTCGCCACAGTCAGCCACTGTCACTGGATCAATGAAAACACATCTATTACTGCACTATATCTGTGATTACTATAACTATTTGTCTAGTAATTTGGAAATGTTCCTAAGAGCATCTTTTACCAAAATTATCAGTCCGATTTTCAGAGTCACAAAATCAGTTGAGCTCCTAGATAGTTCTGACTGACCCCAATGACATAAATGTCTCTGAATAATCAAAACTTGTTTAAGGAATAGTTTGACATTCTTGGGTAATACTTTTTCGCTTTCTTGCATTGAGGTAAATAAGAGGGTTCTCTCTCATGTCTGTATCCCAAATACAAAAATCAGAGCTAGCAGTAATTTAGCTTATCTCAACACAAGGACTAGAAACAGTCAGCCGGGCTCTATTAAAAGTAACAGATCTGACTCCTTGGTAAAGCTAAATCTCACAAATTAACCAGTGATGCCCCCACAAATTTAGTAACAAAACCCCACAACTAAATTTCAGGAATTCTATTACGGTGTTGTAGGAAATTGACTGTTTGAAAACTATGCAAGTTAAGGAAATGCATACCTATGAACATCTTATTTCACATTTAGTTTGACCAATTATCTGATGTGTTCAGACAAATACATTTAAAGGGTTAAGGGGGCAGAGGCATTTGGGGGGCCTGCGACTGTACCATAGTGACCCTGGCCCACCATGGTGGCACCACTGTAGTTAACATGTTTTGTTTAATTCACATTTAAACACTGTGAAAACATGTTGATGCCACATGTTGCAGTTGCAGGAGTATTTTTGTCAGCATGAAATGACTCAAGCTAGCTTCGTGCTATGCTAAGCTAACCAGCTGCTAGTGGTAGCTTTAAGACATGAGCATAAATCTTTTGATCCAACTTTCAGAAGGAAAGCAAATAAGTATATTTCCCAAAATGTCAAACTATTCCATCAAAAACAAAAAGTTTTTTTCTTATTTTATGATTAAATATCAAGTAAAAAAAAAAAAAGCGAGAAATTTCAATTTGACAGAGGAATAAATTTACTTTGACCTTCACTTTCACGCAGATTGACCCGAGGCTGACAAACGCACTGCCAGAGGAACCACCGCCTGCCTACTACATGTATCCCATAATGCTGCCTTTGGGATCTCATCACTGGATGACACCCATGGGACCTGAGGATCCAACCCCACCACTGTAACCCAGCACCCACCACCACCCAGTCCCACAGAGTTTACATCAGCCATCCGTCTGCTAAACTCCATTTTATCGCACCTTGTGTTGTTTCTTCATGATCTCAAAAATAGTACTGTCATGTATTTTGTGCAATATTGTGATTTTAACCTAAAAAATAATTCACATTAATATTAACGGTAGACAGAGAAGCAATTTTCTCAACATTTCCAATTTTAATATATTTTTATATGAACATCAAAACTACAGTGTAGTTGACCAACTGCATCTACACACCATCAGAATCATCAAAGCACCAAGTGTTTCTCTATGTTATACTATATACTCTTTATTACAATACAGTACTTACAAGTTTGAGGGAAAATAAATAGTAAATAAGATGCCAGTGTTATTTTTTCTATTTTCTAAGAAGGAACAGTGATAAAGTGTTTCCTTGGCTTTTGAACCATGTTAAGGCAAAAGTAAGTATGAATTTGAAGCCACTGATAAATATTTATATAATATTTTGTACATCAAAAGTAACAAAAAAAAGGTGAAAAATTCCATCGACTGTTCAACCTCTAATATTAGGTAATATGTTTGCCTTCATTATACAGTCAGTGCATACTGTTGGCTACTTTTTCAGTTTTATTCTTTTTTTGTCTTTGAGGGTTTAAGTGTCCTCAGTGCTACAAATTTAACCCCAACAGAACCAAGCAGGCAGTGGTCGGCCTCTGTGATCCATTTGCTGGATCCTCAAACACCACCTGCGTAAGACAACAAATGTACAATGCAATCAACATTAAAAAGGAAACAAAACATATTGAGACTTCCAGATTAACATAAAATGTCTCAACCTAAAAGAGATTTCCATTGCTCTCACTGTGTTTCCTATATATCAGTGTGTGTGTTCATTTGTGTGTGTGTGAGTAGATGTATTGCATGTTTACTGTATGTTTTAGTTTAAAATTGTCTATTGCTGTTTATTTTTCAAATTAGTGGAGACATACAAGATAAAGCACATTTCTGAACACATACAATCATACTGTATGATCACATGGTAAAATATAGACTTTAATACAAATATGACATTTGGTATCTTTCCTTAACCAATCTGTCCTACCAATCCAATGTAAACATTACACTACATAAAGTAGGAAAGGCTATAAAGTTTGATATCCTTCGACGAAAACCTTCAATAGAGCACTGTTATCTGCAAAACATATTCTTTACTCTAAGTCTATTTCCACGTTTATGATAACGCACATACACACACTCACTCACACTATTGCACTAAACCTCATAATCAGCTCTAAATCCTTCTCAACAAATATCAATAAAATGATTCCAATTCTGACAAATAAAATACAACTTGACATTAGGCTCGACAAAGGAACACTAAGTTTGTACAAAAACGCTCTACATGAGGCTGGTCATTTGCACTGGATCATCATGACGCCTGGCCCTTCACTACAGACCTCCACCACCAATGACTGCATGGAGACAGCCCCTCTGGAGCTACCAATGTGAAATCATCCTCCGACCTTCGACCCCGACACCCTGGCACCTTCCTGGTTAAGCCCTGGTGACTTTCAGAAGACCCAGCTGACAGGCACCCACTGCTGCTCCGTCGACAGTTTCTCCAGTGCCGACCGTAGACTTCGGAAGGCCGCCTCCAGGCCGTCGTTTACGATGCAGAGGTCAAAGTAATGTCCATAGGCCCGCTTAATGCGCTCGCTCTCATCCACCGTCCTCTTTAGTTCAGAGTCCTGCAGGGAGGGGGCGGGACAATGAGACGATTAGGGGAAAATAAATGCTATGAGCAAGAAATTACTTGGATGGAAGAACAGAGTAAACAGTGAAATTGATGTGCAACTGAAATCTAATTAGTTTAAATCATATAAATGGTATAAATGTAACTTTCTTGTTAGTATTCCTCTTTGCTGAGGAAATCCAACACTTTAGATATTCCAGTTACTAATACAATAAGCTTTCTCATAATGCATTTAAGCCAACTATTCAGAGTACAACATGTAGCTTTTACCTCTTAAAACACAATAAAACTGATTCTAAGCATTATTAATATTATTAAATGTGTTCCAACTTTGGCAGGAAACTGTGTGTTTATGATGAAGGTGAATGTGAGAATGGGTTTTCAAAGAGAACACACACTCACCGTTAACTGTTTTGTAACCACTCCTGACTCAATTGCTGACCTATTCATAGCTTTGAGAACCTCAAAATCTGGAGCCTCGATGAACACAACATAGGGCAGGAACTCCGATGTCCTTAGGACTTTGAGAGCCTTCCGGGGGAAAAAAAATGTGAAGACATTTTACAATCACTGCATCAGTGCACAGTGAGTGATGGAAATAGCTGAAACTAACAAGCAATTATGAAACTGAGGATGTGATTAAAATCCAACTGCAGTATCATCATCTGACAAATTTATCAAGCTAATATGTGTAAATAAGATGTGCTGAGTGTTTCCAGCGAGTAATGCTGATCATCAAGACATCCTTATGATAAATACTCATGATGTGCTCAGCCTGAAAATCTTTCAGTCGCAACAAGCTGTACATAATTGCTTTGAATCTAGAATTTTAAGTCAGTTACATCGGAAAACATGACAAACAATGGATAGAAGTTTAAATGAGAGAGGAACAGAAGCAAGGACTAAAAAAGATAAGCGTATATATAGCATGTGCGCCTCCTCTACCTGTGGGTTGACATCCAGGATGCAGATCTTTCCTGTTTCTATCACCTCGTGTATAGAGTTGATCTTAGTGCCATACAGGTTCCCGTCATACTCGCCGTGCTCCAAGAAACGACCATTTTTGATGTCGCACTCCATTTCGCTGCGGGTCATGAAGGAGTACATCTGGCCATCCCTCTCATCCACCTTTGGTTTTCTGGAGGTGACTGAAGAATAAAAAGTGGTAAAATTCAAGGATAAAATCAAAAAATATTAAGAGACTGAAAAGTAAGATGACAAAGGAAGATATTAGTAAAACTGCCAACATTAATACAATATGCAAGAAATACAACAAACACTATAACAATAAAAACAAGGTAATACATGACAGAAGGATTTTGTATTATTGTGTGTGGTTTAGGGTGAAGATGAACAACTGCACTCACAGGGGATGGTGGTGCCATACCGCTGGGGGTCCGACACCAGCAGTTTGTTTTTCAGACTGCGACGGCCAACCCCTTGTGCGCCAATCAGAACCAGCGTCTTCCTCCTGAAAGGCGGGACCTTGGCAACCTCTTCATATATCCGCAGCTCATGGCGATCGAATTCTAGTCAGAGCCAATTGATTAGGGAGATGATTATAATAAAACACAATAAACATGCTGTCCTATTCATGCAAAACAGAGACTGTGATGCCTTTGTGTGTTGAGTTTAAAGTACCTGCATTCTTGGTAGTCAAATACATCATCTTTTTTTTCTTCTTACCACCCATCCCAGCACATAGAGGACCTGAGACAGACAGCAACACACAAAACAAGATAAAACCTCCAACCTTGGCACTTGTGTCTGGCAGCCACGTCAACAAAGTCCCTGTTAAAATGATGTACTATCAAGGTGGTGTGTCTTTGAAAGCACTGGTGGATCATAAATCCAAAGCCTTAGAAGGTTAAAGGAAGGGACAACCACTAGGTGGCACTGTGCACCAATACTGATCAGTCTCTGCAGCCAGTGTGCTGCCAGAGAACACCTGTGACTAGGCGATCTGCTGAATGTCTGCTCAATATGGCAGATTATTGAGCCACTGGGGGAGAATGTCTTCTGAACCGAGACGAATGTGAAAGAAAATGCCGTTGTTCATTTTCATGTCAGGACGCATCAGGCTGTGACAATAAATGAGTGTGCATCTCACAGCCAGAGAACAATTATTTTTCTTAATTTAAGAATTAAATGAACAATTTCAGACCTCGACATCCAAAAAGGACCTATTTGAATTTTTTATTCAAATCATGCTCTCTGTTGGGATGATATGTGGAGAGCGTGCTAGCAGACAGATGTGTCCTTCCCAGGCTCCAAGGGCAGTACAGTCGGGCTGTCATCTTCCTCTCCTCCACAAGTGAAGGGCATGCGGCTGGCTGTGACTCACCACCTGTTTGGTGGCTGTTGAGGACTCCATACAGAGCAGATAAATCTAAAGGAACACGGCCTCTTTTAACTCTGCACCTCATAAGAGAAGGGATGATTATTGGTCAGGCTGGGGGTCTTATCACCACTCCTCAATCAAGGCTCCCTCTCTGCGTTTGTGAATGTCGGACCTCGCAGCTTAATAACCAACAGATTGGATCAGGCCGCCTGAGTCACGGCGATGCTCATTACCAGTTCTCCAGTCCTCCCTGACAGAGCAGCAGACTGGAGAGGTGAGAGGAGGATGAGCGGCCTGGTGCCAGATGAAATGCTTGTATGATATGGAGAGGAACAGATGTTGTCTTTGTTGCCGGTGTGTTTGTGCAGCGAGGAGTCTGTGTCGAATCTGCATAATGAGAAGTGCTTCTCTGCTCTACTGCGTGCTGCTGAGAGGTGTACCTGTGGTAGCGAGCTCCAGATCTCTCTTCACAAACGCTTTCCTCTTCTCCTCAAGTAGCTGGCTCGGAATTAGACCCGCGCTGCCTCCCTCTATGTGACAGGCCTGCGAGGGAGAGTGAGCGAACAAGCTAACGTGAATAACAACTCTTTGGTCAGGCAATAGATGAAGACATTTATATCTTTGGATGTGAATGAAAAACCTTGGGGGGGGCGATACTGACCTGCCACCAATTGAGGTCCTCCTGGTTGAAAATCTGCAGAATGTCTCCGCTGCAGAAGCTAAGTCCTGCTTCCTTACAGGGAATCAGGTTATCATGGGATGGATCGTAGTCAAAGTGACACTTTACAAAGGCCTAAATGGACAAAGATGTTGAAAAGAGGGAACGTGTCAGTAAAATTGCTGTAATGGATCTAAATACAAAAAGGGCAGGCTGAAAAAATGCACCACTAATTGACTACAACAGGCTGGAAATAAAGTATATAGTCATACTGCCTCTGGTGTGGTGTATGAATATGATCTATGGTACATTGGATTGGGTGGGAAGTGTCCATCACTATAAAACAGCCTTGCACACTTCAAGCCTACTCCATCTTTCCGCTCACTTTCCCGACATCTCAAGGCTACAGGACTCATAAACCTTGTATCCCAGCCCCCACTGACAGGACAAGGAGCCTGAGACAGACAGACATACAGAGAAAGAAGAGAGACACAGAAATAATAATAAAAAAAAACAGAGAGAGAGAGAGAGGGAGAGAGAGAGCCAAAATCTGTAGCCATGGAAACCATCCCCTCCCCCTCTACACTTGATGCCTTTTCTCGTACTGAACTGATGCATGAACATAAAAAAAGCCTGCCAGCCCTTACTGTAGTGTGTGTGTGTGTGTGTGTGTGTGTGTGTGTGTGTGTGTGTGTGTCTCATTCCCCTGTAAGGACACAATGGACACACACATTTTAAACGCACGCTCTCACAGTCTCAACTGGCCAAAGGGAGCTGTCAGTTGAGTTTAGTCACCACGCAATGACCGAGCTCGAGGCGTGAAACACAGACAGCTGGATTACATTCACAGAGAACTTTTGGGAACAACTCGAATAATCTCAACTCCTCACACAGCACAACATCCACCTCCACGGCTCTTTACAGTGTCAGCACAGCCAAATCACTTGGTAATATCTCTGACAGACAGCCGCAATTACGTGTTCGCGTAGGCACTTTGATATCCAGAGCTGATACGGCAAAAAAAAAGGAAAGCTGAACACTTGTTTGCTCTGGTTTTCACAAAGCAAAGGTCTTAACATGACATACTGTAGAAATGTCCTCTTACAGAAAAGCCTTTTGAAATGAGAGTATTTCCATCCGATTGGCTGATGCACTCCTCGGAACAGCTGGACTTCTCTATATCGGCTTTTATATATAAACCTTCCAGTTGTAGTTTGGGTAGTTTGCAAGTTTTCATTTAATTTCAAATATTACACAGTTCGTCTACCGGCTGAGGTAATTCTCTGATCTCTTGGACGAATTTAAATCTAAAAGTATAATGTAACAATGCCAACAGTCGCCAGCCTTGCTAGCAACCCTGTGAGGCTGTACTTTTAGATAAATGCTAAAGGTATGACAATGATATGTATACCTGCAAAACATCAGAATGTTAGAAATATTTGTCATGCTCACCATCTTATTTTTAGCATGTTAGCATGCTCCAATTTAGAAATTCGTCATATAAGCATCGGACACATTCAAGTTCTGACCTGATGTTGCTCAAAAAAGTGAAGTCAACCAAAACGTTCAGCTAAAGTTATGACAATTCAATCTGTGGATGACATGAATGTCTGCACCAAATTTTATGGCAATCTGTCCAACAGCTGTCGAGAGAAACTTTTCACTCAAAACCACAAATGTCAACTGAGCTCATTCCCGCAGGAAAATTCGGGGATCAACAAAATCGGTAGAATACATCTGGGTTATGAATATCTGTACAAAATGTCACGGTCCTCCATCTCACTGTTAAAGATATTTCAGTCTGGACAAACTGGTGGACCGACCAAACTGAACAACATTGCTACCGTTGCTAAAAATGAATTCTGATCCAGTGTTAAACTAACCTTTCAGTTCCTGAAATCTGGGGAATAACACCTTTTCACCAAACAGAATCAATATGCTTCAAAGACATGTCTGTCTATGCTAATAATCCTTGCACATAGGCACTCTCCACATCATTTTCTTGTAGATTATGTTCCAGTGTATTTTGGTCTAGTGTAAGGAATGAATTTGGCATGGATTCCTCAGGCTCCAGTGTTCCTCTTCTCTATTGCTGAGACCAATCAGTCACAGAGACTTGTTCCTAACACATCTCGAGCTGTATATACCGCATCCTCGGATGTGCTCTATCCTCCCATCCTATTGGCAATACATCACCAGGCAAGATAACCCTTTTATTTCCCCTTGCTCTAAACTGGGTCACATTTTCAGTGTGACTAGCCTCCTCTGGTTCTTAGAAAGCTAGTGTTCATTAGCTGGCTTAACCAAAGGACAGCCATGACTACACCAGTAGAGTTTTTCAGCTGTTGTGAAACTCCATCTTGATTACAAATATTTGATATCCAAAAACATCAATAATTTTTCTGATGTGAACTTCTACAACCATGGGAGGAAAGGACAAAATCAAAAAGACAAGGACTCCAGTGTCAGGAGCTCTCTGCGGGATCCCTCTTTTAATGTCTAGTTTGTGAAGACTTCAATTATTGATCCATTATGTATGAGCAGGAAATTACTCTGCATTTGGATAAGTGACAAAACTGTAATGCAGGTATTATAGGCCAACAGCCAATGTCATCTACAAAGTCCCGCTGTAGAATTAGATATATGATTCTTGGCATGGCATACAAGGTTACTGAGAGCAAGGAGGATGCCAGGGAGGACAGTGAGGGGTACTTACTTGATTGATGAAAATGATAGTATCCTGCCAAACTAATCAGAACTTTTTGGATAATGTGTCTTTTAAGATGGGCGATTTGAAAAGAGGAAAGATCAAACACAAGGAGTTAAAAATCCTAAACAAGTATAAATAAGAGCTATATGTATTCACTGTTGTGAACAGATTCAGCATATAGTGGGGGTAAGATGACAGTTCTATATATAGAACTAAGTACATTTACAAGGGAGCTGTACTCAAGCATAAATTCCAGGTACCTAAACTTTATACAAGTATTTCCATTGTAAGCAACTTTATACCCATCTCATTAAAGCTATTCATAGCACTCCAGTCCAATAAAAAACATGGGTCACCAAATTTGGTGATTGCAATGCTGAGATACATGGTTCTCACAGGACATCAGTCCTGCAGTCCTTCAAACATATAATGATCTTATGGAAGATCTCATTACTGATTACAGTGACTCATACATTGTAGATGAAACTCCACAACAGTATATAAAGTAGCTCAGATTAGCTCAACCATAAACATCTACAGCTTTATAATGCAGCAGGAATATTCCAAAACCATCATCTATAATACTGAACACCGATTTTACTGCAGAATAAGTCGAGTAGAACACTGTGTCTAATTGTGCATGTGTGTGAAGCTGGTTTGTTTTTTATGGCTCTCCACTCAGCTCACCTGTCTTGCTGTGTGTGGCTCCTGGTAGCTGGGCAGGATCTTCAGCACCACACTGCCGCTTGCCTCCTTCAGCATCTCCTGAAGCACTTTGGGGTCGTTGCCCACCTCCTTGCCGTTCACCTCCTTGATGATGTCGCCCACGTGGAGTAGACCTTGCTGGTCAATCATGCCGCCATGGAGGATCCTGGCAATCACCAGCTCACCGCTCTCCACTCGAAACGTCACTCCCTAGACAAACAGATAGAGTTGAAAAATAATGATCGCTTTTTAAGTGGGTTCCTCAGAACAATTACAGTACAACTTTTATTAATGGTCATGCAATATCCTTAATTGCTCAGCAGTTCAAAAGGCAAGTAGGTGGGGGTGAGGTTGAGTGTTCTGAACAAGCAGCAACCGCAATGGCTGAGTGCTGAAGTTAATGCAGAAATACCTTAAGCTGCAATTACTATAATGGCCACTAGATGCTGGCTGCAAAATTATCCATCTGTTCCATTAAGAGGATATTTAGACTTAACTACAGATAGTCAGTTGCATTTATTATTTTATTTAGACTGCACTTATGCTTTTGCACCTTTGACTTTTGTGGCACCAGAAACATGTTTGCAGCAAACCTAAAGTAATTTGTCAAATGACCCTTTAGAGACCTACGAATGACTCCAAAAACAGTTGGCAGACTTTGTGGGTACAAAGTGAGACAATAGAGCAACTGGCAAATTTATCACTCCGGTCTCCAGTACTAATCAACAACATGTCAACTATTACTGATAAATCACCTCTATTTTGTGCTACAAAGCAGTATAAATTTGATTTGTTTCTCTTTTTAACAATGCTACAAAAAGAGCTCATTATACTGAGTGCATGTGCTGGTCCTAAAACACAAATCATACCATTTATTGAGGAGCTTCATCTCTTTACAATCTACAGGAGGGCTCTATCCTGCCTCAGTGATTTCAATGACTTGCTCCTTAACTGAGCAGACTTACCAAATGCTCGCCAGACACTTTACGGATGCCCACCATCCTGACCGCGTCTGGTGGAACAGGCTGGTTGTTGAGGGCCGCGTCCATGAAGGAACAGGGGCTTGGGGGAGGGGTCTCATAGTTTTTGGAAGCCACGGAGTCATGGGTCTCCAGGAGGGACTGTAAGCAGAACAGCAGGTGAATCAAACACTGATGATGGCAATGACAAACAGGCTTTTTCCACATCGTGATCTTGTAAAATGGTCATAGAATCCTGCTATATTGCACAAATCAGGTGCTCTTGCTTTTGTCTGTGCAGACACTGCATGGACTGAAACACACAAACTACTGTGGCTGCAAATCAATTTAATCCATGTTAGCACAACATGCATCACTAAGCATGAACATCACTTTGAAAAGTAATCAAAGGTTTAGCCCGAGTGCCTCTTAATCAAAGCTACAGCTTGCTGTAAGGCCTGTTCTGTCAAACCTGGAAGTGAGGCTCCTTCAGAATGCGGACCAGTTCGTCTGCCGCCTGGCTCCTGTGTGCGAGCGGGCTAAGCTCCTTGAGGATGTCTTGGACCAGCTCCACGTTGTTCTCCCTCACCGCTTCGAGCTTGGGTTCCTCAAACTGCTCGTGAGCCTGGGGTTTAATGAAAATAAAATCAGCCCTGTCTCAGAGAAGGAATTTATAACATTTAGTTCCATTTGCGCTCTTTCTCAGTGAGCAGTTAATGCACCTTGCTGAGCTATAATAAAGTGCTTTCTGACTTCTGGGGGATTGTTTGTTTTGATTCAGTAATACAGAAAAGGGCACAATAACAAAGAGCTAAAACAGCAACCAGAAGACAACCCCTGCTGAGAACAACACACGGCCTGCCTCATAAATCTTCAGTGAATGATACAAAAACCGAGAAAACTAAACACAAACTTGAGTCAAATTTTGTGCCCTGTAGGTTTTTTTTGGTGTGTTGCTGTGAAACATCAATATTTCAGGGAGCATTCATTTTTCTCCTCAGCTGCCAAGGACACAAGGTTCAGTGGTTATTTGGAAAGACTTTAACACTTCCAATCCAGGGTCACAGATATGAAATTTAAGTTATCGCAACTGCCGCATTCTGTATCATGGAACTGGATTTTGATTTGGGAGAATTCTGTTATACTATTGCGACAAGATTGGGGATAAAACGTTTTTTTTTTGCAAACAAATGTCTTCAGATTTCTTCACAAATTTACAATAGTGATAATATAAAACCCTTTAAAATCTACACAACCTAATTAGATAAACATGCACAGTAAAAGGTTTACAGTAGAACTACTTGTAACTGTACACCCGACAGTTTTGTATTTGAAGATTCACATTGTCAGGCAATCCCACAGAGGTTATCTCTGGTGGGACTGTCGACTAGTCTGGCAGCCACGTTGTTTGTTTGCTGAGGAAGAGAGGAAGACTCCCTGCTGAGAGACAGGATATGCTGCACGTACACACGCAAAAAGGACACGCAGATATTCGAAAATGGCTGCATGTACAGAGTCTCATACACACATCATCATATGCACTCGTACTCACACGGTGCACACACAAGGACAGAAGCACATGCACAAGTTATTTGGACAACAACACACACCGAGCTCTTCAGCCCTGTGCAGTGACTCGGCAGCAGGGCATCACCCATTTGGTGTTTTGGCAGAGTTCTTTGTAACCTGATGGAGCAAGCTGTCAGTGTCTGGCCCTTGGACAACATGCCAGCATGGACTCTGCTATATGATCACACTGTTTTGAGAGCCACGGATATGACTCACAAAAATTTCTGTATATCTGCATGTGTCTGTTTTGACACCACTTTGAATTTGCTGGTTGTATTTGAAGAGATAAAATGACTTTGTCAAATATGAATGAAATAAGGATGTTTTGTATTGCATTTTTTTTCACAGTATAGCAGCTTTTCGACTTGTTTATATAGGGTCTATAATGGTGCCAATTACTCTGCCAAGCACTGAAATTTGTGGCTTTCAAAATATAAAAGTCGCAGCGAATCCACCTCCTCTACTTTTTTAGCTAAAGAGGTGAATGAGCACTGCTGTTCTGAAGGAAGAAAACAAATGACAAAGCTCAATTCAATACACAGGACCATTGTCACTACAACCTTACTTGGTCTGGTATGACTAATGTTAGCTAATATTACTTGCAACTTCTTATATATTTTGCTGTGTTCCAATCATCACTGAGTTAGGTCAGTAAGTGTATGAATCTGTTATACTATATTTAAGTATAAGCCATTCTCTTGTAATTGTCACTCATGACCATAGCTAGTGTCATACAGAAAGTCACAAAGGCTTGCTTTAAATGCCATGTTAAATATTGTAGAGTATCGGTAAAGGATTCTCACATTGGCCTTGACTGTGTTCGTTCATTAGCATTTCTCCTTAGCATGGGTCTGGTGTGAGTTAATCCAACATAAATATTAACATACCATGATTTGAAGATGTCAAGATTCCCTTTTAAATCAAGCCAGCAAGCAAAGACAAGCTTTAATACACGATTTTGTTTCTGCACTTTCAGCTAAATGTCAGCAGCTGGTAGGAAATGAGGTAATAATTGCCAGGTTTTGACCGTTTGTCACATAATGACTAAATTGTTTTGCACAAGCTGTTTTGTGGAGCACCAGAATTCATTGTTTTGCACTACCGTACAAAGACCTTGGAGTCTCATTAACAGTCTGAACAGGGAAAATGGAAGTTAGGTTAAAAAGCTCAAGGTACATAAGTAAATGTCTAAAAGCAACTGGGAGCTCATTTAGCTGTCCTAAATGCCTCAATAGTCCTGATTGCTCTGTTAGATATAGAGCCAAGCATTGAGTCAGTGCCACAGTCATAGCTGATAATAATCGAGCACTGCGGAAGCTCTTTTGCATGATGATAGCTCCTGTTGTCAGTATCTGCTCATTGTGTGCCTAATCATCATTCAAATTCATTATAGAATTGCAGGTTGTGCTGATTGCATCATTCTCTAGTGAGTGTGGTGCAATCAGAACAATTCACTTGAGTCACCAAGGCCAGCCACACAGGCAGAGACCCTTGCTCCATCCCAGTATCCATTTGTTAGCGTATTCTCGCTCCACTTGCAGTGCATTAAGTGGTAGCCTGTTAAAAGTTTATACTGCAGATCCATCATGGGGTTCAGGAGAATCCATAATCTTGGAAATCCTTTTCACATCCTTCAGAGACGCGTCTTTACTCATGGCTTACATCAGCAGATTAACAATTTATGAGAATGCTCATCAATACACTGGTACCACCAGGAACAAACAACACCAGTGTCATGCTCTCAGGCGCCAACACACACACACACATACACACATTTTCTGCAGAAGTAATCAATCAGTCTTTAGTGAACAGAAACCCAAAACAAAGAGACAAGAGAGAGAAATAGGGTTGGAAGGGAGCAGAAGAGGCTCCGTTTTCAGAAATATAGGAGGCTTTTGATGCACTGCTCCCCGCTGCTCCCTGTGGATAGTCCATCTCCAGATTTCCTGAACAGAACTGCCTCTGAATTACTGAATGAGACTGCACAGCTTTTTACCTCCGGCTGCGTCTGAGTATGAGAAGTAGTTTGCAATTGCATCTCTCTGGACTGAGGAGCCTCATGGCCACAAACAGCTTCCACCTCAGTGCAAATCAGTTACCTATGACTTTGCAGCGGTAGAAGGATAAATCTGGTAATCCATACTATTGACTGTTGACAGCATAAAGGGAAAAGCAAAAAATGAATTTCAGTACACGAAGTGAAGTGAATCTGTACTTTTTTCCTTGCATACTTTTGCAATGCACAGCAGTGTACTTTTTCCATCTCTTACACATTTTTAAAGGGCTTGTGATATTGTGCTCGGGGCGAGAAGCGGGAGAGGAAGACTTCGACACCAGAGAGAGAACATGCGACTCTGAACAGAATGTCTGCCACTGCTAAGCTCCTTCACTCTTCTCCCATCACTTCAAAAGGCTGTACTCCGTGACAGTGACATCACTCTCCTCCATGTACAAATGGAGAAGTAGTTGGGATTGGTTTCATAGGAAGGACTTTGCAAAAGGAGTTTCATCAAATCTTCAGTGTATAAAAACCACATGCAGCATGTTTGGCCCTTAGTTTCTTCTGTATCTAACATAACTAAACATAGTGCAGGTAGACTTACTGCTCTCTAGGTTTACCATTTACCTGTGTTTATTAGTTGAAAAGAAAAAAGTTTTTCAGACCAGTCTAAAGAAGAAAAGAAATTGCCAGCCATGTCTAAGTTTGGATTTTATCTTGGATAAAGGCAGAGTGTCCTTGGAATAACTTTACTGATTTGCTTTCATCTAGGACGAGCTTTAATCCAATGTCTGGGCAACTGCCCAAGAGAAATTCTGAGCAAATGCAACATGGATTTAAACCTTTATCTTGTTCACTCTTACAAATATACAGGCTGTGGAGAAAAAAGAACAATGTATGTATATCAAGTACATGTAGTATGGCAACCCCTTTAATCCTTGACTGATGTACAAGCATGGGCACGTGTTCATGTTTCAAAATGAGAGAGCAAGCTGGGAAAGATACTTCGTTTCCTCCATTTCTGCATTACCTGACCTCCTGGATCAGTCAAAAAACAGCCACCTGCACTAGTCTAGATTAGATTGATTAAAGCTGGATTGCAGGACATTTACAGATAAATTTATGTCCCTTCAATTTAAGCCCCTGCCAAACAGGTTCACTCTGCATCGCACAGTATAGCAGGGTGTTTGGATCTGGTGTCTCTGTTGACATTCCCACACTGCAGCCACCAGAAGTTTGATGGCATCATAAGCACATCGACAGTGTTTCTGTATTTACCCTCACCAGGGAAACAAAAGTTCTGCACTGCAGGTTTAAGTAATAATAACTGTGAATAAACCCTATGTTGCAGTCGAAAAAGGTGGGTAAGCTGAACTTATGTGCGTTTACCCTCCCTACATCCCAAATAATAAAATCAACAGGGCTAATGCAAAATATTAATAACCACATTCCACTTAAAAGAGCCGACTCTTTGATTCAGCTAACAGTCTTAACAGTGAGCTAACGTTAGCTGTTCAGCATTTCAGTGACAGGGCAATCCTACCTTTAGCCAATTGAAAGTTTAGCTGCAGTGAGTGGGGCCCAGCAGGCTCATTCAACATATGCTAACATGGATTGACAGACTGTGATAGACAGCCAAAGCATGCTGTGGCAAACAATAATCAATGGGTTCAACTGAAGCAACTCAAAAGGGGATCTGAAAATGTTAGTATGTTAGAATGCATTTGCTTGATTGCTCAGGCACATATGAGCACAAGTGCCTGACAAAACTACTAGTAGGAGATAGTTGCCATATGGCCTTTTATTAAAATCTGAAAGATTTTCATCCAAAATCTTGTTACTTGATGAGTAAACTTACCAGAGCCGTGGACAATGTACAAGTAGTTTTTAATCCGATATTATTATGAACCAAAAAAAAGATTCTCACATGACATTGAAACTGGTTTTGGGAACAAATAAATAAATGTAAAACCTAATAGCTGCCATTCATTCCTGGATTCTCCATTGATCACAGGGGCTGCTGTTCTACCTGCACCTGTCAACTTGTCAAACACGTCAAGGGTAACGGTGCTGCTCCCTGAATGCTATTTCAATCTTTTTCCTCTGATTGGCAATAGAAATGGTGCATTGCCTTGTTAAAATGACTGACAGGTGAGAAACAGTGGAAATGTTAACAATCCTTTAAAAAAGAAGATGTCTTTTCTATGTTGTTCAGCTAAATATTGTTATATGCCAAGTATTTTTGGATCCAAATGAAAACCCATTGCAATGTTTTCAGTGACCCACCTGCAAACAACATCAGTAGCTCTCTCAGCTGTGCCCATCCTTGTCCACCTTCTCTGTAACTGAGCTTTCATTTCAGTTTGATCTTCAAAATCAAAGCCGTCATGATGTTAGTTTCTATCCCAACTCTGTTTCAGACGCATCAAACCACTGAAAAAAGTTATGAAATTACTCAGTGTGTACTGCCACGTAAGAATCCAGTGCCAGGAACACGACTAAGCAATAAAGAGGACAATCACTATTTGACTGTTTACATTTGGGTTTTCATCTGGATTTTGCCGCTTTTGCAGAGTGAAAAAAAAACCCAGCCAGATTTCAGTTTCATTTGCATCTTCAACTTATGAGAAAACAATGAGGCAAGACCATTAACATGGTAATGTGATTGCCCTTGATGAATTTAAGCCGTCTTTTTAGGATAATTATTGCTAGCTGAAATTAAAATTTTAAATGTAATAATGGGTGCGAATATTAAGCCTCCATTTTGCAATATCTTTTTAATAAAACTTCTCATAACACATGCAAAGCTCTGTGAAAACATTATCATTTGTTTTGCATTATGTGTCAGTGTTAATGCAGGAAACGGAACATGCAAATGATGATATTGAATCAAATTTTAATGTTAAGGGAAGTGTGCAAAAATGCAATGCAAAGACTGCATTTCCATTAAATAAATATATTCAAATTGTAAATTTGCATGTACAAAACGTCCTTATTTTTGCAGCAGGTTCACCAACTGGCATCCAACTTAAGATAACTAGCCTGTGCTGTGGAATTGTGATTTGGTTAGATTCAAATTGAAGTCCTTTCTCATTGACTTATCCATTAGTCCATCTCTGGATACCAGTTCAATTAAATGCGCTAAATGTCCTTACTTGCATGTCTCACACATATACTTACACATTCACAACACTCTTCATACATTTAATAGTGTACAGAGAAAGTTTTTCTTACCACTGGGCTCTCCATGATGCCCTTGAGGAAGATGAGGTCCAGGTCATTGGCAGTCGTGGAGCTTGTGCTGTCACTCAGTGTGTCCAGGGCCTGATGCATGGCTAAAAACACACACACACCACACACACACACAGACACACACACAGAAAAGAGAAAGTTTATTTCACTCCACTCCCCTCCATATGCTACAGTCACCCCTGGGAAATAGTCTGAAGAAAGAGGGAGGGGGGGAGGGAGGAAGAGAGAGAATATTTGCAGGAGCTCACACTACATGGCTGAACGAGAGCAAGCTGGAGGAAAAGTGAGTGGAAGGGAGGAGGGAGATGGGAGCACATCCTTTCCCAAGTAATTTCACCTCTGTCAGTCACCCTCCTCATAAGTCTGTCTGAAACAACAGTATCATTCCTCTGTCTCCCTCCTATGTACATGTTGACACACACACACCAACTTAACAACAACAAACTTTCTGGACATTTTTACCAGTTTACATATGATTTTTGGGCCATTCATCAGTCTGATGAACGGCCTGCACCAAACTACAGTATTTTGTTATAGAGGCTAGATAAGAATAAGCCAAATTATTTTTTCTGATTCAAGGCGCATAAGTCCCTAAAAGGAAAGACATGCACAGACATGCAGCCTTATCTCAAAGATGTAAATCTAACTGCTAAAGCACAGGCATCACTCAATAACAACCAATCAATCAGGACACGCAACGTGACGTCAACAATTTGATGAAGGTCAGGGAAGGTTCAGTCTAGCTTCAAAGCATCTCCATTGACTGAGAGTGTGACGCATTGAGGTACCAAACACACTGACATCACCTACCAGCAGGCATTAATCACATCAGACATGACTGTCAGAAGAGTGGGCATTTTTATTCACAGAGAACATCTGACTGCTGTAATTCACTCAACAGACACTGAGGCCTTTGTTTTCCCAAGCTAAAAATACGACACTGGCTTTTAATTTTCACAGAGCAGGCAGATTGGTGATCCATCACAGATCCTGCACGACCCATTTCAGAGGTCTCATCTCCTAATAAGGCCATAACAGAGCATTAAGGAGGTGATTGGTGCAATTAGAGGGATGCTAATTAGTTTTGTGTCTCCCAGTTGCTTTCGATGGACTAATGCTCAACACGTAGCACCTTCACAAAGGAAAATGACAGGATGAGGAATATTTACAATACTCAGTATGCATAATAAAATAATACTGCTGCACAATGCAATCCAATCAAGTGAAAACATAGTATGACAGATCGTGCAGAGTAATAAATAAACAGTAATAAACAGAACTCTGTGGTACAATGTATGTTCCAATAGGAGCAAGCAAGCATATTTAAAAATCCCATAAGTCCCATGTGATCAATTACAGGAAAGATGAGATCGATAGTCAGGTCTGGGTACATTAATAGATAGATTGACAGATAACCATGCATTTAAAGTGACCCATGGTGCACAAGCCAAAAGTCTAAATCCATTCTAGAGACTCTGGGGCTATTCTTAGCAGTAGTGCTTTGAGCTAAATACACCAGCATGGCAACAAGCTCACAATGAGAATGTTAGCAAGTAGGGAGGTTTCTCATCTTAGTTTAGTGGTTTGCATGCTAACGCTTCAAATCATCAGAACCAAGCAGAAAGTACAGCTGAAGCAGAAAACTTAAGGAATTAGCAAAGTCATGACAATTCCTCCTCAGCATGAATGCCTGAACTAAGGTTCCAATAGTTGTAGAAATATTTCAGTCTGGACATCACTTTCCAGCTAATAGTCACTACCATGGCTACAATCCAATAAACCAACATAAAACAGTAAATGAGATCCACAGAAAATCCCTTAACGGAAGAAATCACATTTTTCTTGTGAAAAAGGAGGCTGACTATCAGGGTCCATTAAAAAGTCTAACCTGGAGCACCATTACTCTATTCAGTGATTTCATTGATGCACAGCCTAAAGCTGCTCTTTTGACAATAAACAGCAATTACTTTGTGGACTTCAACACTATCGACTCCAACAGAAAATGTTCGCTAATTCCCTTACAATTATCCCTTTTATCACCCAACCGACTGCTTCAAGTTGATATTCTGCAGAGAGAAGTGAAAACACAGGTCAGGGAAAAGAAAGTGATAAAAAAAAAAGTCTGTCCATTGTGCATTTTAGCAGCGAGTCATGGTTAACACACAACATAAGGTGTGTGCTTCTGTGTGTAGTTCAGGTCTGTCAAGAAGCTGGGAGATGATTTATGTTTCTATTGCTCAGCAGAGCCCAGTGGGAGTTTGGGTTTTTTTTCTCGATAAGTTGCTTAAAGAGGAGTGATGAGGTAATAGATATTTTGAGAATGAACAGAAAACTATTCTTGGTCTTTTTCTGTGGTGTTTTGGAACTATTTTTGACACATACACATACTGCATCCACTGTATGTACAAACAGACTTAAAGAGAAGAAACTATCCTCATCTTTGCTTTCACTCAGGAGAAACGGGGAAGGCAACCTTGATGATGATGACACTGTCCATCCGCCCTGTCTCACAATAATTAGATAAGTAAATTAAATAAATTATTACACAAGCCTTCTGCGGTGAAGTCTTGTTTTTCTTCTATTTTCCCTTGAACAGCAGCTCTGCTCCAGCAGGAGAGTTGCCAGATTCTTGCCTGGCACAGAGTATCAGACCAGCAGGCTCGGCTTACAGGTCCTGCATAATTCTCTTTAATCACCGCAACTGTACGCCGGTGTTGTTGCCACATCGGCACTTTTCCCAATGTTAGCTCGTCTGCTTCACCTAGACGTGTGTGGAGGTGTTCCTTTATCTCATTGTTTCACTACTTTCCACTGCTAATCACTTATTAACTTTCTCTCATCTACTCACGCTGTCTTAATATATTTACATATAATATATCCAGCAGCACCCTAGGTGGTATCTTCATTGTTTTCCTTGTTTGTCATACTTCCTGTTACATTTTTGTGTCACTCACCTCTCCTCTCCTTCCAGATTTGCCTGTTTGTGTCTCCCACTATTTGTGAATGTCTGCCTTGCCCGAATTGGCTTTACATCTGTCTCATCATTCTCTGCCTTCTGTGTCAGTTCGTCTTCATGTTTTGTGTCAAGCATACCAGCATTCCTAGTGTTTAGTGTTTCTTTTTTACCCTTGCCTGCCTTTTGACTGTGCTTTGCTCCCTCTTGTTTTGCCTGTTTTCCTGCCTACCTGTGTACCGAACCAGAACTTAGTAAAGATTGCGATGGAGTCCTCCTTCCTGTGGTTAGCAGTTGTTACACATATCACTGATCATATTCTCCTTTCGCCTTTCACTCCAGCCCCAATCAGACCTGACAATCCTGATCAAATTGGCTGCATCATGGATGTTGAACAGCAACATCAGGAATGGTCTAGATCTGTGCTTAGATATTCTGTGATATTGTCTTTGCTTGGAGGTAACACAGGGATCACAGGAAGGTGTGAAAGGGACTGGAGAATAATAGCCATTTTCAAGGAGCTGAGTACGCCTGGGGTCGTTCTATTATTCAGTGAGATTATTAAAAATCCAACTTGTCCTCCTTCTTGGGCCTCGCTGCCCTTCTTCTTTCTACATACATAAATAAACAGGGTTGCGTCCCTCATTTTCACAGGCAAGCATCAAAGCAAAGACAGAGGATTGGCCGTGCAGGTCGAGAGTTCACACAGGAAGAGGTGTGAATGTCAGACTAAGATACCAAATTTATTTTTCTAACTGCAACATTCTTTTGAAAAAACTTTCTCTTTAGCATTCAGGTGGAGCAATTTATCTTTTGTGCCACTCAGTCAAAGTCATCCTCTTGCATAAACAACATATAAAACTGCACAGCCAGGACTGAACTGCATCTTTTTTTTCTTTTTTTTAAATCATTAACAGTATTGATCTTTCTTCTGCTCATACCTCATATCAGCTCCAAGGTTGCATGCAGATATTTGCGTAGTAATATACTCAGGTTTCTCTCATCCTCTGTGCCTTTACAGGCGAAAGCTATTTTCCGCTTCAGTGAATCTAAATACCTTATACTACACATAGTAACTTGATACCATTAGAGATCTCCATTTAGCAGGTGAGGGCTTAAGAGCACAAACAGGAGACTCAGGGTTGCAGACACACTAAATCAGCTACATATACATGTGCCTTACAGAACCTGCTGTTCCTGGGAAATGCTGTAAATCTAAAGCTCTTTTCATGCTTGAGTAGATCTCGTTTTTACCATAGTTCACTACTGTGTGTCTCCCAAACTTAAGCTGGGAAACCCCTGAAAGGGGAGTCCCAGTAGAGCAGATAAATAATTACAACAAAAATCAAAAGTACCCAAGAGACTGAGGAGATGCATTAAAAAAGTTAAGAACTAGAAATGGATTTAAGGAAGCTAATGAAAGTGGTAATGATTCATTTAGTTTTAATATAGCTTTAGAGAAAAGGTAGAATTCTACTTTATCAGCAATGTGACATTCAGCGAATACAAATGTACAATAGTAACACACTGTGGTGGCAACCTGCATCACCTCTTTACAAACATTAGCAGAATAACAGCTTCCTTGCCATGGTGACAGCACAGAGGACATGTAATCACAAGGAACTCAAATTAAAGGTAAAGGCTTTTGTCTCTTGAAGTCTCATCTGAGCGTGACTTTACCACCAACAAGAGGTACAATTAAACTCAATGTCATGGAGGCAGACAAACAACCCGGCCTGTTATTGTTTGTGGTTAAAGTACAGTGGGGGAACATGAACCTCTTAGCCGGCACTTAGTGAAGGCTGTTCTGTTGCTGAGCGGCGGTTAGGGAAACAGAGAGAGGCTGGAAAGAGGAGCGGAGGGAGGTTGGAACATGGAGGAAGCCGCGTGGGACATGCGGTTGTGTTGGTGTTTCTCTGCGCTGAATCCTCATGGGGTCTTAAACACAGAGGAGTACAGTGTGCAGCTGACTCTTTCTACTTCCAGTGTATGGCAATAAAAACATGGTCTGGCCTGCTCACATTTCTTGAGATAAACAAGTTGTCTTATGCAAATACAGTAAATGCTCTACAGAGAAGAATCAAAGTAAGTGAAAGAAGCTCGAGTACATATCAATGGGTAATGGGCACAGTATAAAATAGCACAGTAGGTGCTGTTTGTTTTTGGTTTCCACCAACTCCTCAGGGGCTCTTTAGCTGCAAGTGGTTAACTGTGTCTTTCTGGTGTTTTGCTGAGAAGGAAGTGAAGACTGCCGCTTAAAACAGCTGCTGTGGACAAAAATGATAGTATTTGAGCTAAGGTTTTCAAAAATGTCAACACTTGTACACTCAAGACTGTGTGTTTAAAACAATATCAGTTATCTGTTAATTATATGTTCCAGAGCATTGAAAGTAGTTTGCAAAACCTGCTTCAGACTGGTGACAACAAGAGGACGGAACTATGCTATTTTTGCATCCAGCTGTTATGGAAGTGAACTGTGGTCAGAAAATGCATTTTCTTTGTGTTGTTAAAGACAATTTCCCTACCAGTGGAAAATTAAGCTGTTTCTTGTCAGTCAGGACCAAATTCTTACCCGATCAATTTGATACCTGACCTCAATCAAAGTTTTGGAAATTGATCTTATTTTACTCTTACTTCATCCCTACCTTTAATATGAGAAAGTAATTTGTATCGACATATTAAACCAGGTTTTAAAATAATCAACTTCAACTTCTGAAAACCTGAAGAACTCGATGAGCAAAACAAGACTGTCTATGATGACAGTTGGACAAATGCAAAGATATTAAGGAACGAGACAGTGATAAAACAACACAGCAGCGTGCGTTTCAAGTTCAACAACAATTACAAAAAAACAACTCCATAGCTCAACTATTTTCATCACAAAACTCTTTGCATCCTCTGGATTCATACTAACTTGGTTGCTTTAGAGGTACTGCATTAGAAGGCCTCTCACCACACCACTAGGAGCAGCATTTCCACAAGTACCTAATCCGTGTTATCGTGATTCTACTACAAAACATATTTCAGTCTGAAAAATGTACTTAAAATTCATTGTACAGCCAGAATTACACTGAAAAGGACATCGAAAGTCAGCAGCAGCAAAAACCTGATGGTGATTAATCAATGAGTAAGGTCAATGTTAAGCTTTTCAGTGTGCAGAACGACTCGGCAAGTAATAACACCTGCTTTGTCCTGTGAAAACACCGACAGATTCCTGAGCAGTCTTCTCCTCAAAAACTCATTGATATTCTCATTGTTTCGCGAACTCACTGTTGGAAGTTGCTGCAGCCTTATTTCTCTGTCACACTGTTAAAATGACAGAAAAGAACATGTTGCGGATGACACCAAAACTATATCAAATTGCCAAAGTCACCTCTATATAATAAAATACTCTCGGGCCTCAACAGACACTATTAAATACTTTAAGGTTGCTCTTAGATTTGATTCTGCTCCCTGCTCTCCAGCAAAACATAATTACTATCAATCCCTGAGGTAGCAAAAGATGAATGTCTAAGACAGTGGTGGAGAATTATATTAGAGTATATTCCATTGCGTGTACCAGAACCAATTAATCATTTATGAGCGAAGTATAGGAATAATTTGTCCTTATGGTATGTGCTTGATTTTTTTCTATCCTGATGAATGCGATCACTCTGAAATATTCACTTCTACATTTCAGACAGAATACAGCCATTACAGCTAAAGAACACTGCTCAGGTGCATGCATGTTCAACTACGGCTAATTAAGTCAACATCCTCCTCATGGAGCATCACTGACGAGCTGGCTCATCATGACAAGTTCAGAGAATGTTGTGTGAAGCATGTGTGGGCACATCCATTATGTAATGTACTCAATGTAACTTGAACAGGCTTGCCTTCAAATAAACAGCACTCCTCGTGTGGTTAGAATAATCATAAACAGCAGAAAATTGCCTTGAATTATCTGCTGTACGAATGAAGTTGTAAGACAATATGAAGTTTCTAAGGGAGGACGTCAGGGTCTTCATGTCAACTTCGAGCATTGGGAAATTTGAGATCTTTTCACTCATGATTGATCAGTCCTCTACTGAGGTTGAGGATGGGTGGATTGATGCTGGGAGTTATGTCAGCTTAACAAACTATTTGTGCAGACCATGATGCATTTAATCAATGTCTGCAGAACGGGAAGAACAGAAAAAACTTTGCCACTCTGCCTTCATGAACGGTAGCCAACCACTGCTAGCCTTGTAGTCATAGCATTTAAATCACCTAAACTGCTGTTACATATTTGGAGCAGTTTGTTAACAAGTACAAACAAATTATGCATAACTTCTTTTAAAAATGGCCAAAGCCCTTGTGTAAATGGTAACATTAGATTTTATTCAGATGTAACTGTCAGCATTTTATCAATGGTTTGTTGACACTTAAGTCGTTCTTTTCACCAAGTGGGAGATATTGTCACTGAGTGGGAGGCTGATATTAAAGGGTTTTTTTTCCAACTCGGTTGCTCGCAATTACAATCTATTATGTGAGCACAGCATAAGAATGATTAAGGTCATTTTCCCGCTGTAATAGGTTCAATAAAGCTAACAGGAGTGTGAGAGTGAGAGTCAGTCATCTACAGAGTGTTCACGCCCACATAGTCCTCAGAGGACACCTAATCAGCCAAAATAATTGAAATCACCTGTACTGTGGATGTGGGTGTAGTATGGATGTTCAGGGCCTTGAACCTTTCCCTCTTACTGAACTCATCCCTCCTCATGTTACATTAAGGTGAGAACAGGTTTTTTAATCTTATCAACCTGTTGTTACAAATTAACCGTGTACAAAAATATTTTTTAAAGGTTTTCACTAATCCAAGACACAGAAACAAGACCATGTAGCACTTTCTTTTTTCCTGTCTGTTCCAGTCTGAGCAACTGTAAGGATGTAAACCTTTTTTTCTGAATACATTTTAAATGTTTACAGTATAAAAAGGCAGCATAGACCACTATATTGTAAAATTAAGTTGTCAGGTTAATAGTCATGGTAATTCATCTGTGTCCAATTCAAAAAAGTTGGGATACTGTGTACAACATATGAGTACGAGTATGATCATTTGTTAATCCTTTTTGACTTATACTCAATTGAAAAGAGTACAAAGACAATATATTCAATGTTTGACCTCATCAACTTTTCACTAATATATTCTTAATTTGAATGTGGATCATGCCACAGGTAAACAGGTTCATTGGTAACAGGTGATATTATCATGATTGGGTATGAAAGGTTCATCCTGGAAAGACTCAGTCATCCACAAGAGGTTCACCACTTTGTCAAACACAGGATTGTATATATTATTACATGGGCCGAGGGAAACTTTGTAAAACTGCTCTCAGTAAACACAGTTTGTTTGCATCCTGTTTTCAATTATGTTTGACACAGTGTCCCAATGTTTTTGGGTTTGGAGTTGTACTTTGCAAAAATTTAAGTATTCTAAAAATTGCAACAGTGTGCATGACTTTCCCACGAAAAGCAACATTTCCAGAGGAAATGCTGTAACCCTAACCCCGTCTCTCTAGGGTAGCCAATCAGCAGGAACGAGGGACTTTAAAGCTGCCATTTAAGCCACCACATCACCATAGCGATGCTTGTTCCAAGCTGGCATGATATGGGCTCAGGCTGGATCGCCTTATTAGCTGGCTGAAGGTCACCACTGGAGACAACACTTGTGATATTTGTTGACATTTTGCAAATGGACAGCAGCTCCCATTACACCTCACCCTGATGGCAACAGAGAGTCTGGGCAAGGGATAATTTCATGTGAAGTTTTGGGGGAAAAACTAACACAAACAAGTTTATCGACTGAACTCGCCATTAGGAGGCAAAGCTTTTGACTTTGACTGCACTGTGCATCTATAGTCTCTGCAGCAGTTAATGAAAGAGCAAACAGAGATCATCAGGATGTGATATGGATGAAATAATTGCCAGTGTCGCCACATTATTGAATAACCTCACCCAGTGACAGAATTAAATTGTCCCATTCTCTTGAAGCCCTGCGATTATCTTTGACAGCCTAATCCTACCAACACACTGTACTCAGTGATCCATCATCTGTGTTTGAATACTGCTTCATTAGTCCAGTTGGCACACAGAATATTCCTCTGATAGTGTGAGAGTTCGGTAGGAAGAGAGTTATACAGAGGATGTGAGGAGTGTGTGTGTGTGTGTGTGGAGAGGGGGTGAAAGTGAGAGAGCCACCGAGTTATTTGAAGGTTGTGAGTCTGACACTTTCAGGCGTGCTGTCTCTGATCAGAACACTGTTGCATATGAATGACCCCCTACCTACTCACCATGAATGTACAATGTACTGGAGGTCTTCCTCTCTCTCTCTCTCTCTCCTACTCACTTACACATACACATACACACACGCACTATGATCTGATAGACAGGATGCGAATGCTTTGACATAAAATGTGATTCATTATTGCTGTCAGTGCTGTCATGTCAAGCTACATTACCAAGCAGAGGATATCTTGCAACACAGTATAGTGTGTGACATGCAATAGACTTGGCAATGATGTAATGATGCTTCTAACCTTGACTAAATTAACAGGGCAAGATCAAACAGATGTAAGCAAGTGACAGTTGATAAATAGATATGGACACACACTCAGAACATACTACTGTGTTGTATGCATCCCCATGTAATATTAATAACCGCCATCAATAATGAATAGCATGGATGGTACATCCCACTCCATGCCGTGTAAGCAAACATTATGTGTGCATTATCATTCAAAGAACAAATACAGTGCATACTTGCTTTTATGCAGACTTTTCCTTTTATCTTTCATTTTATTTACTTACCTTAAAGTGCCTTCCTCTGTCTTTCGCTCTCTATTGCTCTCACTTTACAACAAGGCTTCTCGTTGCAAATTAAATAAAAGAAAATATGGCATGTTTTCACTGAGCCCTGCTGTCTTTTTTCATATATCTCCCCTCCTGTCTTTGTAGCCTGCTGCCTCAGATTCCTGTACATCACATGCTGCCTTGGGTCCTAATCTGTCTCTGCTCATCTTCATCACACTCTGGAGGCTCGAACCAGTGCATCAGGCACAGGTGCAATGCGAATTTAAAATACCAACTAGCCCTCAACCGCCAACATGTGCATGAGCATATTGTCACCTGCTTACTTGCAATTTACCAGTCTTAGAGTTCAGCTTTCCCACAGTTTCTGTCCAGTGCATCTTCCCCTAAACTGTGACAAAACACATAGCCCGAGAACTCATCTGTTTTCTAAACCATCCTGCATCTCTCACACACCCAGCAGGTAGAGACTTGTGTTCTTACCTTCTCCCCCCAGCTTGATTTCCAGGCCCTCCAGGGAGTTGGCTGAGTCCCCCTCCTCCAGGGAGAGCCTTCCAAATACGGTGCCAGCCATGGTGAACAACACCTCTCTACAGTGCACACAATCACAGTAACACACCCAATACTGTATCTGAGGCAGGCTGAGAGACCTCCCTCTCCCTCTCTCTCTTTCTCCCTCCCTATCTGTCACTGATTCTCTCCTCTTTCAGCCAAAACAGCTCCTCGCTCTCTCCTGCCTCTTCACCTGCTCTTGACGTGAATGTATATAAGCTATGCCTGGCTGAGCGTCTTCTCCTCCGCATGAATGAATGGAAACGAGGGAGGGTTGTGTGCCGGAGCAAAGGAAGGGGTGGGGGGGGAGAGTAAGAGGGAGGGAGGTATGATGCTTTCTCTGGGAGGACGGAGAAAAGGAGGCAGGATGATTTTCCCTCCAGGCTTTCCCTGTGGGGGTTAAGTGGAGGAAAGAGCAGCAGAAGGTTGACTCGTAGGACGGAGGAGGTGCACAGGGAGCTGACACATACTGTATATGAGTAATGACCATCTATTACTAACATCACAGACACAGGTGCAAACACAGCCAGCTTTGTAGATGCTCTGTAAGTAAAGGGTGCTTGCTGAGAAATCTATGTTTGTGCTTTCCCCTCATAAATCTACGAAACACATATCCGAGCTCCCTTGCAGAAAGGAGTTGAAAAATATCTGAATGTCTATAAAACCTGACCCTTGTCTAACCCTTCTCCGTGGAAAGTCTGTGCAAAAAATAGCCCTGCTGAAAATGCTGCTTTTTAAAATTTAAAAAAGACATGAATTGATTTGAAGAAACAATTTACTGTGTGTTACTAAAAATGCCAGTCATCCAGACTCAGCCTTCGGCTAGTGTACAAATCACAACTGACTGACAGTCCATTACAAAAAAAAAAGAAACTCCACACACATTTTAACTCTCCGTGGAACTGCTTTTTCTCCCTCTATCCGCCAACTGACTGCTGCAATTTATTACCACACGATAAAATACTATAAAGCTTGGAGTTCTAGATTTGGTCCTCTGTTAACCAATATACTGAGACTCTTAATTTCCCAGACATCTGGCCACGGCTTTTCAATCTTTTATGTGTCTGGATCAAGTTCCCTCAGCACTGAGTGAAGAGGAAATGCATGAAAGCATGGCTACGTGCCAGTTTACAGTTTAATGTGGGCACCTTTTTTGGCACTTAAAAAGGAAATATAATTCTATTGCTGTCACAGTATTACATTTTCAACTCTGATATCAATGCCAAGGTACGTATCTAAAAATTCACTGAGATACAAAGCCAACAAAAGGAACCATCAATGTGATGCCAAATTTGACTTGGATTCCAGCAATTCTTGTGGAAACTTTCGCACCAGGGTGTAATAATTTTTTGTTATTTTAGGCACGAAATAGTCACATATTTTGATCATGGGATCAGTTTTATCAACTAGTTTAATTTACCATATGTAATGTATTTTATATTATTACATATTCTCATTGTTTATATACACACCGTTGTTACCATGTAAATATCATCTGCCAGTACAAACCATGAACACTATGTATGCTGTGTACACTGCCATATCTGCCTACCTCTTGTATATAGAACAACCTTCTACAGAACCATTTTTTTTGCACTATTGTCTCAGTGTTTAGGAGTAAAATGCCTATGTTCACCTCTACTATGTCTACTGTAGTAAGTACTGAGAGCAAAGAGAAACCAGAGTCAAATTCCTTGTATGTGTACACATACCTGGCCCATAAAACTGATTCGGATTCATATCTGTCCAGCAGAGGGAGTTCCAAATGTGTCAGTTTCTTCTGACTGCAAATGCAACCTCTGTCACTGATAACATTGTCTCCTCCGTGGATAAAAAACTTTTTCTGTTGCCTTCCTCACTGACCTCTCAAAAGCATCTGATATCGTCGTTCATAAACTACCCCGCAACGTGCAGCCTATAGGTCTAGATGAAGCAAGGCTTAATTGGTTCCACTTTCACCTTCCAGAGGGAACTCAGACTGTTGCTGATGGTACTGAGTCAAGCAATCTTATGATCAGAAATGTGTTACCACAGGGGTCAATCCTTGGTACTTTATGGTTTGTTTTATACATAAAAAACACACTTCTTCCTTATCGATACTTCAGTGTCCATTTATTTGCTGATGATGCTATTTTGTATGCTCCAGGCCCTGATTCATCTTCAGTCTGCCTTTGATGCTTTCCAATTGTGGCTCCTTAATCACAGACTAGTTTTAAATGCAAAAAAAAAGGACCAACTACATAGTATTTCTCCACCTCCGCCAGTGACTCTGACTATTCGGCTATTAAAAGTGCTGAGTCATACAAATACTTAAGAGTTTGGCTTGGCAACAAACTATTAAAAATCAAACTAGGCCTTTTGTTTAGAATTAAAGGATGCCTTTCTTCTTCCAACGATAAAACTATTGTGCAGTCAACCTTCATATGTGTCCTTGACTACAGAGATATTCTGCATTGTCATGCTGTCACATTAACATTTCAGCAGTTAAATTCAGTATCATAGTACATTATGCTTTAGTAAAAATGACAAATTTAATCACTGTTCTCTGAATAACACGGTCGGATGGGCTTCTTTACAGTCAAGAACAAAAAGCCATTTTATGTTATTCATTTATAAAGCTCTGCTGTTAAAACTTTCAAACTATCTCCTCCCTCACTGAAATCTAGTAACCAAAGTACATGATCCAGTAACTACTTAAACTTAGATATCCCTTATGTATGCACAGGTGCATATTTTAAAGGGAATGAACTGCAACATGCCCTCAAATGAGTAGTTTTGAATTTACCCTTCTCTAAAATTTCTAAAGCTTTATGTGATGTTTTTACTAATTCCCTGTTTATTGTGTAGTTGTGTTGTTTCTGTTTGCTGACTGTGCTCTTGTAGCTGTTTCTTTTTCTCAGGTCTCTCTTGGAAAAGAGATCTTAATCTCAATGAGACTGCCTGATTAAATAAAGATTAAACAAAAGATGGCCTGGGGTCCAGGGCAAGACATGGTACACTGTTGGGAGCAGTTGCCATTTTTTCAGTTACTGCACTGGCTCCTGCGGCTGTGGTCAAGTGCTTGACTGAATGTTTTTACAAAAGGTTTACTTAAAATGAATCTTTCACAGTGCCTTTGAAGTAGTGCCAAACTCTTTGTCAACATGAACAACAGTAACAAATTTTAATCCATTTCATAGAAAACAAGCAGGTTAATTGTCAAAGCGATTATGGTCGGTGACTGCAAAGCACTTGATGCTTAGTGAGAATCCCTCAATGTACTATATCAGTCATCAATCTATAAAAAAACTCACTCAATGCCGCCAAAGAAAATTCAAATGGTATATTTGTGTGTAAGCATGTGTATGTTCATGTATGGACTTGTGTGCATTTATACTACTGGCCACTAGTGCTGGATTTGATGTGCATGTGTGCATAAGTGGAGGGCTGCAAAGGATACAACAGCAAATCCTTCAAGGCATGACTGATCTAAGGCCGGAGTTTTAGCGCTCCATTAGCCAGCTCATTAAGTCACATTAGAACTCGGGAGATGAGATACATGTCCTGAGTGCTGGAATAACCATGAACCATTCAGCATCTCCTCCCTCTTCTCTCTCTCCAGATATCTGTCTCTCTCTCACTGACACTCACACACATACACACACACATAGATGCCTTCGTCACAGTGAGACCGAGCCACTTACCGGAGTCAGAGCTGGATGTCGCCACGGGCATTTTGGAAATTGGTTCCTCCCAGTATCCTCCACAAAACTTGTTAGGTCAACTGCAATGAAAGAGAGTGCAAAGAGAGAGAATGGAGATGCATTGAAAACACTAATGAAGTATTGATTGTGAATATGAATGCAAAATCCCTTGGTTGTCAGACCCTCTGAGGCAGAATTAAGGATGAAACAAGTGGAGGTAGAAGCTCTTCCACAAAGAGCAGATTCACACAGTATTGCACACTATTTCACACAGATCCAAAAATCAAAGTTTTGCATATTTTATGGATTTTTTTTATTTTAGCTTTTTATACTTTTTAAAGCTGTAAACTGTGTTGTTAGGTTGAGGGCCTTCAAGTTCAATACACAGGGATTAGTGGAAGTCTAAATCCAGCCATGACAAAGAAAACAAATCCTTTTCTGTCATAATTACATTCAATGGACTTAAGTACATGCAGAACTCATTCCAAATTTGTCTTAACAGCTCCCACACACGGCAACAATAACTTTGTATAAAGGTACAATACGTAAGAATGAGAAGCAATTTACATGCACTAATCACTTTTTATTGTCATATTGTAAGGTAAATTAAAAACGACAATCCCAAGTACGTTATCTCCCTTCTGCTCCCCTACAGCACCAACAGTGTCCACTAACATCAACAAATGACTGGCATCCACCACAACACAGCATCCAATGTTACTGCAGAGCATATAAAATACATTGCAAACATTGTGGTACTAGCTGGCTAATGTTAGTTAACGCTTATGAATTACTAGCCAACAAGCTACCAGTAACCTAAGCTAAGTTAAGGTTAGCCAGCAAGCTGTAACTTAGCTATGTGGCGTGCTTTTGGTGTTGGTAGCTTCTTCGTGTCACCGAGCTTGCAAATGGCAAGCTCGTTAGTATCATGAGTCAATGGTCCAAACAAAAACATTACAAATAGTAGCGTTATCTAAATACAGTAAAAAAAAAAAAAATTCACGCATTCAGTGTTCATTTCAGCCTTCAGTCTGTGAAGTCACTGTTTTGGTCAATGTCCAGAATGATGCTCACTTGCACCTGCACAGTGCTTGCGATGGCAGTTCACTTAGCGGCCACCAGCGTCATTAACAACCAGGATTTTTAGAAAGTTCCACATAGTATAAATATATATAGAAATATCTGTAAATAGCATAGTCAATTGCTCTGCTAACATCCAAGCAGTTTTAGCCATCATGTCTTTTTTGCAACAGTTGGAAAGATCAAGTGACTGAGCGCAAGTGGCCGATGGAGGATCTCTAATGATTCTAGTTGATCCATTTAACATCATGCACCAGGAAAAGTCAAAAAGTATCACAGACAGAAGATTATGAGTATCTGCTGTCATGAGATTCAAAAGGCATTTAAGGTGATGTGGAATTTGTGAAATAGACAGTGAATATCAATCAGCAGTTAAGGAATGGGGTTTGGATAACGTAAACAGAATCAACACCACATGAGGGCAACGAAAAAACAGACAGAAGACAAAAGAAGAGGATTGAGTGTCAGGCTCAGATTTTGTGGAAACATGAGGTGGAGGAGGGTCAGAGAGGGAGGGAGAGGAAGATCAAACAAGAACAATGGTGAAGAAGAAAAGAGCGCAGCTGATGAGGATGAGACCGTGATATGCTAATTCCTGGTTGCCATGACAATAGCTATCCATGCTAGAACCAGTGATGTGGTGGCCATAATCCAGTAATGTCACCACAGGGTCATTGTGTGTGAATGTGTGCTACAACAAAAATTTGTATTTCAGCCTCATCATTATTAATATTCACACAGTGTTCCAGAATTGAAGGAATTACATGAAATGACCAAAAGGGGTCGCCAAAAGAAAAGAGTGCTACTTTCTAAATGCTTCCTGTCTGGCCTGCAACATTATTTATCTCAAAAGCTGAATAAGTACACTTCTTTCTTAAGATGGAATTACGTTTCTCTTCACCAGCCAACACCTAATAGTTCTAAACTTGCTTTCCGGGTGACATTTTTCATTAAGAAAAATACTTTTATCGCTCACATATTTCTGCTCTAGGCTCTCAGGTGTCAATGAAGAAAAACACAAAGATGTATTCAAGCCCAGTGGGCCGCAATTTTATTAATTTGATTCTCTGTGCAGAGGTCAAACTATTCCTAAATCCTATTTGTTCAAATACTTGCAGGTTTTGCACCTGAACATTCTATCATCACAACCCAGGGCACCAGTTAAGTATTCATCTTATAGACTATTAAATGTCAACCCAAAAATATTGATCTGCCAAGTATTATTGCTTTTCATATTTCAATCTGAATAAAGGTTGGAATGAACCATCTGAAGCCATTTCCCAGACTTCATTATTACACTAATGGCAGGTTACATTAAATGTGTCTTTCAATAAATCTATTATCTACCCTCCATTAATCTTTGCAATAACCTGGTTTATTCCACCATATGTTTTGATCCTGTCCATGGTTTCTGGTTCTCTATATTTAACTCCCTCTCTTCTCTCCCTTACATAATAAATCCATTTCTCCAAACCCACGGACATGTCATATCATATTTGGAATAGTACCACTTGAACTCAGTGTAACTGACTCATAGAGAAAAGCTGTCACATTTTTCGAGTGCCTTTCTCTATGTGTATGAATGTTGTTCGAGTGTAGGCGACTTCATTATGTTTTTGAGGTTGGAAATTGTTTTTCTTTGCCTTCATCTTTAAGTCAAAGGTTTCATTTCACTCTGTTTTTTTGGTTTGATCCAGGTGGACAGAGGGCAAGACTGCGCAATTTAATTGGTATATGTATTGCATTTTTTTTTTCTTTTCTGGGGGATAGTGGGTTACGCTTGAGTATTAAAGGTTTATTCATAAAAATATGTAGCCAAGCAGTGCCTCCTGCATCTTTGGTCGTGACAACATGTTAATTTGATTAACAGCTGTAATTACTTTTGCTGGTGTGACACTGAAGCACATTCTTAGATGCTGAAGGACCAATCGCTTTTGCAAAACTCTGATCTATGCGGATCAGGTCCTTAATACCACATACCAGTTCCCCAGGCTTATCCGTGGCATCCCGTGTTTCCACTGCTAAATGACAGAGCTTGTTAAAAGTATGCAGAGACCACACGGCTGCTAAGAAGTCAAAGCCGATTGCAGCTGAGCTTGGCCGTGCTCGAGCTGAGCTGACACTGGGAGTGGGGGGTTGGGAGGAAGGAGGGTTGGTGGTGGGCTGAATGTTCTCTGTGCTCTCAGTCTGCCAGTTTCCTGGGTTCTTATTTTATATTCCTGATGAGGAATAATTGGCCAAGATCTAATGATGGTGCAGTCATCAGCAGTGGTGGTATTTTCTTGGTAATTAGTGACATTTTCTTGCAGAACAGCCTGGATGTCTACTGAGAGCTGCAACCAGTAATCAATCCCTACAATCAAGGATTAAATAGGTGTCTTTAATAATACCATTAAGACCAATACTGAACATTGCATAACTAAGTGATCCTTCAGTGAGGTCAAAATTGGTCAAATTTTCACACTCATTGTCTTTTTGCTGCAGCTGTGCAGGTTGTGCATCAGTCACTCTCTACAGTGACATTTTGCGTATGTAAACTCTCTGCTCTTTGAGTGTCTTTCCCTCTCTCTCAATCAGTCAACACACACAGCAGCTCAATAGCACAGCTGCCATGACATCACATTTGCAGACCTGAAATCATCACCACAGTCAATCTATTAAAACAAAAGAGGACGGCTGGGTGGGTTTGTGTGTTTGTGTGTTTATGTTCATGCACACAGATCTATGGTTATATTTCTAGACATGCTTGATGTTGCGTTACAGAGGAACCCTTTCCAGTGTAACAGGCTGAGTTTAAATTCCAGCATCACCCAAGTCTTACATAACCAGTAAGGAGGGCAAAGGTCAAGGCTTTGGTGACTGAAAATATCCCTAAATTTCAAGGGAATATGTGCTACAGCCAGCTTTAATTTTTCTTTCCCAAAATAATACTGAATGGTCTCTTTCTATTATACTTCTGACTTACTTGCCTCCAATTACTTCTCCTTTGCTTGTGAAGGATTCTGTCTGCATAGTTTGCAAGCCTACAGCCTCACATGAAAACAATGCAGTGTAAAATATTTTATCACACATATTTGCCAACCAGTCAACCAGGGGCCAGTCGTGGTTGACTGGTTGACTGGCTCGTATTGCCTTCAAGCTACTGCATGCAGACATATTAAACACAGTTGGAGTCCTGTGTTTTATACTAATATGTTTAACTCCAAATAAAGCCTGCCTTCAAAGATGCAACTATTGCATCTGACAAGTGGTGGTCCAGGTGTTTGTATGCCAAGTGTAAAATGCCTTGGGCTGTTCCCACAGTGAGGCTGCACTAAAGCCTGTAAACATGCTCACACATACACATGCACGCATGCACATGCGCGCACCAGCAACCAAACAAGTCTTAATCCACACATGCAGGCTGGCGTCAGGCCTAAAAATAACCCTGTGCTCCCACAGGTTCAGCTCCTCTCATTACTTTACAAGGGAAAACCGTTGTATCCAAGACAACCGTGAGCAGCCCATCGCCTTTTCCCCCGGCGCTTTACCATGGCAACAAGGGAAAATGCGTAAAATAATAATAAGTTGGAGCTAAAAGTGGGTCTGTTAAAAGGATTGAGCTACACTTCAACGCAGAGTTGCTCTATATGAGGAAAGTGCTTAAGAAAAAAAAAGAAAAAAGTGTAGCATTCATACAATAGGCAAGAAATTAATTCTGACAGTGTTCACCTGCCAAAACTGAGGCTTTAACAGCATTGTAAGAGTTGAGGTCTATCATGAAGTTGAGCAAATTGTGGCTTTGATTTCAAACCTGTTGTATCTACAGTAGGCTGCATGCACACATACACTTTACCTGCTCACACTGATTCTAGTCCTGAACTACAAATTCTATTTTTTCCCTTCCAGTGTTAAGTTAGGGGTCAGAAAAGTTCATTTTCAACAAAATAAAAATTTTTATTCTTATTTTAAAAGAAACTATATAAATTAATGGGCTTCTTGAAAATAGCCTACCACATTACATTCAAACTTAAGGGGTCTGTTCACCCAAACTACAAACAAACATATTTCTTAGTGGTATGTAATCACACAGATAGTTCTGGTTTTATGTGCTGAGACTGCTAAAAACAGAGAGAAAAAACATTTTTTTAAAAAAGCAATGGAAAGATGTAGTTTCCTCAGAAAGAAAAAAAACAATCCTGTCAGAATTTATACTATTCTTGCAAAAACATTGCGGAATCTCACTTAAAAGGCTTCATGAAAACTACTATAACAGCTTCTTTTGACTATCTGCCCTCAAGTATCTTGAAGAAAGCACCAGTATGTTTACGCTTCTCTGTTGTCAAGCTAAATTCTAGATTAAACTCTTTCAGCAGACAATATTAAAGCAGTTCATTCAATCTTGCCTTCTGGGGCTCATATCAACACCCGAGTCACTACAAATGCCTGAACAAATCAAAATAAAGTGTGGAGGTCTTTTGAAGGAGAGGATAAATTCGAGTGCAGTTTAAAGCCATGTGCTGCATGGCTGAATGATTTCAGAAATGAAGGTGTGTTACACTCCTTGCATGCATATTGATACTCACAATGTGCTACTACTTGGTAGTGGGAAAGCAGCATGGAAAAAAACACGTATTTTTACTGTGCACAGATTGAACAATGAAACTTAACGTGCCTTGAAAAGCCTTATCGTAAATGATCAACCATCAGCTAACAGATTTGGGACTCATTAGCCACCTCAGCCACATGTGCTACTCAGAGATCATCAAACAGTAAGAAACTGAAAGACAAATTCATTATCTCTTGTGTAATTATTAGTATTTTCCAATGTTTGATTTTATGACTAAAGAACAACCAAATCTCTTTTATTAAAATCACAAGCGTTGACACCATCAATGGATATCACTTGATGCCAGACATCTAATAATATCTGATGAACTTAGTGCTGTGGGACTTCCTGTTCCCTCAGCTGATACAGATTGTAATTAGAGTAATTAGAATTAAATGTCATGTACATACCACTGCGAGGCTAAAGGATTCAGGCAGAGTGCTGAGAGCCAACCAGGGGGAGACTTTACAATCACTGCCCTGCTGGGATTTCATTGAAGAGCCCCACTTTCCTGAGGAAGCGGCCATGATGGGAAAAGCTAAATGAATGTCACTGTTTCAATGTCACTCAAATCTCTCGAGGGCTTTAAACTCTGGAGGTTAAAGCCTGAATATTATAGCATAAATCCCCACTTTTAGGTCTGACTGACACATTGGCTTGTCTATATATTTTTTTGGGAGAGTATGAAAATTATTGGGGTGAAGAGTGGGGCTGAATCTTGTATTTAGTGTTAGGCCCTCCAAGCCTTATTTATCTCTGTAAAAAACATTAATGGCAAACATAACAAAGAGGTAAAAATACAGCTAACTTTTAATTTTGAATAAAGAGCTGCTAAATAAACGGCTTTACAGCCACTGAATTTTCTAACAGTGAACAGGCTCTGGCTCTGTAGCTGCTGAAGGGCTTGAGCACTGGAATATTTTCACCCCACCCTGAAGTACAACAAAGAGCCTAAAAATAAACATGAATTAGATCAGATGGTGTTGTGTATGAGATCAGATGTGTGACTGTCTGTCATAATCAAAGTAATAACATGATGCCAAGTCGCGTGAACAGGCATGTTGAATACGTTCCCTCTAGACAGCTGTTACAAAGAGCACAGTTAAATTAAGGTTCAGAGCTTGCTGGTGTGCGTATGAGACAGAGAAGCTGTGTGAAGCATGCACTCTCACTCTATTTGACTGGTAAGCTCTTTTAACCAGGCACGTTGGAAACCCCGCCACCCACCAAAAATAACTGGGATGTTGGAGATGACAAATCTCGTTAGCCATCAACCATCATCCCCTTCCCGTATAGCTAGAATTCTGCTCATGACTGAGACATCTCCTGCATCATGGAGGATTGACAACTTGTGATCTGAGATCAGGCCCCACGTTGTGCAGAACATTATTAAAGATCTACCTGTAAAGCAGCAGGATGCTGGGCTAAGCTGTAGGCTGTACCTTTGATAATCTTCAATCTTTATAAAAACTGAACATTAGTGAGTGACATTTCATGTTCATCATTTCCTGATCCTGAAGCCTATGGGCAGATAGGTGCACATAGGGTGAACTAAACTTATGAATTAAAAAAAAAAAATCTAAAGGAAATTCCTCTGCTCTCCCAAAAAGTTAGACTACTCTGCTTTCAGCAAAAATGAAAAATCAAAAAACCCTCCCCATAGTAATAATAATAGTACAGAATATTGCAGTGAGTCAGATGTAAAAATATTTAATGTCAGCCCAACATATGTGCTTTCAGCAGTCAATGCAAGCAAGACTTGCAAACAAGGTCCCAGCCCTGCCAGCAGCTCTGTGAGGCTCTTACTTTGGTGTAGTAATGCTCTGAGCTACACGCTAACACTAATGCTAATATGCACACAATAACAATGCTTACCTACTGGTATTTAGCATGCTAACAATTGATAATCAGCATTAAACACACGTTCTGAGCTGTATGCGAAAAGTTGAAACTACAGAGATTACAAGTCATTCTGAGGGGACCGAGAATGTACACAATTGTGTGCTACTCCATAGACAGACCGACTACCTTTGCTATCTGCCACCCCACTAACATGGCTAAGAATATTACATTTGCCTATTGCCCATGTATACAAGCACACTGATAAAAAAGGGAGGATGCATTTGTCACATTAATGCCACAGCCTCTACATGTGGGGATCTGTGCTGGAGGGGATGAGGTGGCAGGTGAGCTTAAATGAGCAGATCATTTTTATGAATGACACCACAGAGGTTGGGAAAAGATGCTGAGGCCGTGTGAAATCCTGCAGATTAATCCTCCTGTGGAATCGAGAGTGGATAGGTCCTACTTCTTAAAACCCTTCTGTCTGCCAGTTACAGTTGATTAGAATTCCCGTTTGATGCTGTAATTAATAACTCAGTCGTCAAAGTAGTAAAACTGCAGTGTCAGGCACCACTGAAGGTGCTCTTACTTAGAGTATTCAGTATGTGAAGTCAAACAACCAGCATGCTTTCTGACTTCTTCAGTATACTAATATCTGGACAAGGATCAAGGGATAGCACTTTGAATTTTTCAGGATGAGTGACCAGTGTTAAAGGATTTGAATTAATTCAATGTCATTTGTGCATTACTCTGAGGCTCAGACATGTCATGGTCACACTGTCTACAGCTCCACATTGGTACTTTGTTCTGATTTGATCCACTTTAATGTCTCCTAAAAAATGTATTCTAATCTTTCTTGCGAATTTAGAATGAAGGACACATTTTCAAAGTTTTAAGAGCACGACTTCTGGCCAAGTTCTTAAATCGTTGGAGTGCTTAGACAATGCTTCTGTTGAGGTAGAACCAGACCTGCTGATCTTGTAGTCAATCCGAAAAGCTGTCAAATGCAGGGAAATGTATGGTAAACCTCCCACTTCCAAATCAGATACTGATAAGAAGGCTGTTGTTTCTTTAATCCCAGTCAAAAGCTCTTTGAAATGAGACCGAGCTGACTGTGGCTTGCTATGAAAATCCAGCAGTACGCCTTTATATATATAGTCTGGACTACATCACTACCTCTGTTTAAAGAGTTCTCCCCAGTATGCTATTGCATATAGACTAAATAAACTATTGATGAAGAGCATAGTCTTTGGCAATAGTTGAGAAAATTAAACATTTTCCTTTGTGTTTTCAATAAGACTCATGACTGTGCTACTGTCTACCCACCGCTGGCCTGAAATTTTTAACCTTGAAGTTGCTTGTTGATGAGTATGGAGCACCCCAAAATCAAAAATAAATAAAATACTGAATAAATAAATTAATATTCCATTAAATGCCCTAATAATAATATTTAAAGAGAATAGTTAATTAAGTTCACTTTAATTTATTTCAAGTTAGGTGACATAAAAAAGGGGGACAGTGCAAATGCTAATGTGATCTTTTATCGACTAATTAAACTGGAAAGTAAATGCAGTTAATTGGGGTCATTGGGTTTATTTATTTTTGATTTTCGAAGCTTTGGTCTGATAGCTGAGGTCTAATGGTTTTAGTTAATAAATATATTTGCATATAAAGTCATATGACTGTAATGGTCTTCCAATCTCCTATTCCAGGACAACAAACAGGACAGTGTGAACTTCACATTGCTTTATCTGCCTGAGCAGTCACGAATGGACAGTGCATCTCTATTACCACTGAAAATACAGTAACTCCTTTCCTGCTGGCAGAGGATATTTGAATATCTCCTCTGCAGTAATGAAATGTCCTCATTGTGTGACAATAAAGCATAAGAGAGAAAACACAACATCACAGACGTCATACACGTTAATACTGATAAGCACCAGTTGAACTTGGTTGAATTTAAACCATGTGTATACAAAAGATTAAACTGCAAAATTAGCATCAGGCATAGCTCATTGAAACTCAGTCCTATCAGTCATATATAGACTACTGGCAAACCGGGCAATGGATGAATGGTAGGCTTTATTATTGTGTAATTTATTTGTTTACGGTATATTTGAGTGTCATTTTTACCAAAGATGTCAGTGTGGAAACTGTTGAAATTGTTTTT
Organism: Centropyge bicolor; assembly: GCA_037975185.1. Taxonomy (NCBI): domain Eukaryota; kingdom Metazoa; phylum Chordata; class Actinopteri; family Pomacanthidae; genus Centropyge; species Centropyge bicolor. Next base: position 1,852,914 of record JBBMOC010000024.1, on the reverse strand, counting down.
TAATTATCTTTTGGGAAGGAAAAAAAACTTGGGAGAAAACCACAATGTCATTCTGCTGCTTATATCAATGCAGTAGAGGCTTGCACATAAATTTGCTGGAATACAGAGATATAGATAAAAAAAGATTTCTTTGAAAAAGATGATAACATGGAAATTAAATACAAAATATAGTAAATGGCTGAAAGCTTGAAAAGTTCTGCAGAAATCATAAATCTAAATGACTCAAATATGCTTGAGACAATTTCTGATTATTTAATTGATCAACGGTCAAACATATCACCTGTTCTTCTTATTGTCCAACATCTGTGCATGTGTGAGCATGCGCAATGGTAGTAAACAGGTGCATGATCACCCAGTCATCAACCCGACTGTTTGAATTCATTTCCAACACTGTGATCAAGGACACATTTATCGGAGTTAACATGTAAGACATGTGTTCACGTCACGGACCTCACCTGGTTGTACAGGTGCATATAGCATGAGCGCAATTAAGCTAGCATATTAAAAACATCAGCTAATTGAGGCAAAATGTGTGGCGCTAAATGTGCGTTTGCTCGTTGTCAGATGAAGAAAATGATACACCACGTAAACAAAAGGTGGTTTTTAAGTTAATTAATAAAAGGTAATGAGACTTAACATCCCTTTACTGTAAATAGTATGAGTGTACCAGCATCCACCTGGCGAAGCTACATCTCTGCAAAACAGCATTAAAGCTAATCACCAACCTGAACTAAGCACCGCGGTGAAAAGCAGGTAGAAGTGCTCACCTGTGCTGTCACCTTTATCTGGATCCTCTCCGGTGTCAGACAGAGAGAAGAGGCAAGAGAAACGTCCACAAACACCGGCGTATTCAGCTGAATCTCTGCGGTCACTTTGACAGCACCGGAGCCGACGGCAGCAGCCCACACGCGCGCGCTATCTTTACCCAACCTCACCTAAAGCGGCTCCATTGATTGACAGCTCAACGGCCGCTCTGTTAGCTCTGATGCTGTTTGCCCCAAAGGATGTCCAGGCAGGCTGTGTGGTGACCAATGCGGTGTATCGGCGGTGGTACCCCGGTGAGAAGTTGAAGCGTGTCCGCTGCCGTCGATATGAGCCCCCGAACAAGAGCAGCAATAATAAGAGACCAACTTGCTAATGCAGGTTTCCTGCTGATATAGTGACATCTAGTGGTGAGAGCTATAAGTGCAGGTGGTTTTATTTAAAAATTAGATATCAAAGTGTCTGTTTAATACTTTTTATTCCATTCAATTATTTATTGTAAAGTGATTGGTTTTGATACAAATTATTTACATTTTTGGCCAAAGAACAAATAGATATACTGAAAGAGGAAGACAAACAGAGAGAGAGAGATAGATTTGCATGCACATAAATTAATTAATATAAGAGTCACAAAGTCCAGTGCAGGTTGTCACTTAAGAATCTCAGTTGGGGTTTTTTATTGTAGGGGTATGGGTTAATACTGGGTTCATTTACCACTGATCACCATAATCCGAGCTGTAATAAAAGAGAAAGCGAAAATTATTAAAATTAAACATTTGCACTTGCTCCATCCTAATATGTGGTGAAATGTCAGAACCCACGATTGTGACATTATGACCATGGTGTGACCGATAAGCTGTGTAAGATCAAATGCTAATCAGCATCACTTGAAGAGTAAAATGATATTAAGAAGGAGCTCAAGAACAGCTGGATAAATGTAATCCTGCACTAAAGCTTATGGTACTCAAACTATTTAACAATATATTGGAACAATATTGAAAGGGCTGTGTTGTAAATACTTTAAATGAGGCACTGAATCAATTAAGAGGCAGATGCATTGACCAAAATCTATACACTCTAAAGAATGAGTGCAGACAGCAGTCATAAATAATAGTAATGTATTAACCTCGAATTATAATTGGAAGGAGAAACGTTGAGTAAATTTTAGGTATCTCATTAAACAGCTTGTTCTTACTTTAATTGTAAGGACAATCTAGCTACCTCTCATATTTCAAATCATAGTGGGGTCAATTAGACCCTCCGACCTTCCCATCCTGGTAATGTGGTTTTTATTAAATATTGGACATCAACATCATCCTTTGCTCAGTCATTTCTGAGGGCTTTCCACGATGTTCAAAAACTGTTATCAATATCAGTCTTTCCAAGCCCAGAGTGATTAAACCAGATATGTACTACTCATCTGTTTGTCTTACCGTGGTTCAGTGTCTTGGTTTGAATCAGCTCCAAACAGCAGCCACGCCACCACCTCCTCAGGGGTCGACCTCTTCCCATACCTGGAGAAAATCAAACATGGCATATAGCTCAATATAATCAGTTGGAAAAACCTTTCTCTGCTTTACACCAGCTGTCACTCAGTCAGCAATTCACCGGGTGCTCTGGTGGTGTGATCCCATCAGCCTCGCTATGAATTTCAACTATAGGTCTCTTTTTTTCCCCAAGAGTCATCAAGCTTTGAAAAAGGCAAGTTAGCCACACACACCCCGTTGAGTTTTTATCGATGATGTTTCTCTGTTCGATCTCTGTGGTCCAATCACAGATCAACCGAGCAATTACATGAGCGAAAAGGAGAGTTTTCAGGTTCACAGGCAAGTCCAGCAAGACAAACACAACATGCTCCTCCGACTTTTGTCTTTTGATGTCTCTTTACTAAAATCAATGTCCAGGCCACTGAAGAGTAAACCCGCCTTTGTCTGAGGCTCCGCTGTGAGGCCTCTGAGCACAATGATAGATCCTGCCCCTTTAATTACAGACCAAGAGGGTCAATGATGAGACTATACTCAGCTCCCATCACAGGGAAACTGACTATTTTCTCCAAGTGAAACAACATTATTCATTCATTATTTCTTTACATGCCTGTATCAAGACATGTGCCACACAGCAAGTTACTATTTAGCTGATCAAAACTGTGACCAGTAAAATGATCTTTGCCATATTTTATGTGTCAGATAAGACCACAGTGAAAACATTAAAATTCTGTGCTATATTTAAAAGTCCCAAAGGTAAAGAAAACCTTTACTGTTTAAGTATTAAATATTCTGTCATGATCTGCTCTTGATTTTCAACGTATGAGAAGCAAAAGGAAGTGATGAGGATGTCTGGTGTTGCAGTGCGTCTATCACAAGTTTTGGGGTCACAGCAGTGTCATTACATTAATTATATACTCATCTGAGGAAAACCGAGCTTCAGTCCTCCGCCTCATTATTTTCTTATAGCATGCACAGTAATGCATTGTGAGCATAATGAGTCCTCGTTTGGCTTTGCAACGTAGGGCTGAACTTTTGAAAACTCCTTGATTTGCTGGTGGAAATCAGGCATTCTTATATGAGTGAAGTCATAACACAAGACAAGGTGAGGACTGGACCCCCCATGTGGATATATCCTTGTGAACTTGTCCCTGAGTCAGAGACTTAATCCCTCACATCGAGGGAGGTGGACTACCTGTCTGACCCAAGCACAGGGTGGAAAGACATTAAGTCACTGTAAGTTTTTCATGGATTAGTCTGTCACTTTTTGAGTACAAATATGTGTTGACTGAAGACTTGATCATACTCACAGACTTGATATATTCCTTGTCCATATCTTTCAAGACAGTGTTAAATAAACTGTGCCCTCTAGGAATCTGCTCTCTAGGAATCTTCTGAAACTCCTTCATTGTCTTGTTACAGACATTGTTGTTGACATATCATATCAAACACTAATCAGCACTCACTCGAAGAGTAAACGGATATTAACAAGGAGCTCAAGAACAGCAGCATAAATGTAATCCTCCTGCACTAAGGTCAATAATAATAAAACTATTTAACAATATTTTGGACCAATATTGAAAGGGTTGTGTTGGAGATTTTTTAAATGAGGCACAGACTCAATTAAGAGGCAGATGCATTGACCAAAATCTTTACACTCTAAAGAATGAGTGTAAACAGCAGTCATAAATAATAATAATGCATTGACCTCAAATCATAATTGGAAGAAGAAACAAGTAAATTTTAGGTATCTCATGAAACTGCTTACTTTATTTGTAAGGACAAACTAGCTGTCTCTCATATTTCAAATCATGGGGTCAATTAGACCCCCGACCTCCCCATCCTGGTAATGTGGTTTTTATTAAATATTGGACATCAGCATCATCCTTTGCTCAGTTATTTCTGAGGGTTTTCCATCATATTCAAAAACTGTTATCAATATCAGTCTTTACAAGAGAATCATTGAGTACATTTTAGGTATCATGAAACTACTTGTTCCATGTTCCCAACAATGTTAAATAAACTGATGGATGTGCTCTCTAAGAATCTGCTCTCTAGGAATCTACTCCTTCATAGTTAAAAAAAAAAAAAGTCAGGAAGATATTTTCAAAATCTCTCACTTTGACTGTAGTGTGGTGGTGCTGGCTCACCTCTGCCTGGTGATGAGGTTGACATAGTGCCTGACAGCAGCGTGGTACTTGGCCCAGTCCTCCGGGGAGGCGTTGATCCCGGGGCTCTCCGGTTTGGGAGGATAGGCGTCGGTGAAGCCGCTCAGACACGCGAGCAGGACGAGGACCAGAGCTGCGAGCATCACCCACGATCTGAGAGCCATCTGAGGAGCAGGGTGATGCACGTTTAAACATGTCTTTGTGCAGAAAACTTTTGTTGAAGCCAAAAATATTACATTGCCAATATCATGTAAAAACACAATAAAGTGGCTTTGATGAAAAATCTCGCGGTCGCGCTTAAAATTCAATGTGCATGAAAACAACCAAAAAAAAGTAACTTACTTTGGAAGAGTTTGTCTGCTGCTGTGGTGTCTCCGGTGGTTCGTCTGTCTGCCGCTGTCCTCCCGGTTCACAGGGTTATATAGTGAGGGATGGACACCTGATGCGCACTGAGGAGCAGATAACCACACCCCTCAGCTGCAGCCTGCACAGAGGAGCTGAAGTCTGCAGAGGGTCCTAAATACATGTTTAAGAAGTGTGACATAAAAATATATATAAAACATTACCTCATCAGCTTCATTAATTTTTGTACATACCTGCTTATTCTGAATTTGATGGCAGCAGCAAGTTTCAAACAAGTTGGGACAGGAGCAACAAAAGATTGTGAAAGTTGTGGACTGATCCAAAAACACCTGTTTGGATCATTCCACAGGTAAACAGGTTCATTGGTAACAGGTGATAGTATCATGATTGGGTATGAAAGGTTCATCCTGGAAAGACTCAGTCAGTCACAAGCAAGGATGGAGAGATGTTCAACACTTTGTGAACACATGATTGGATAAAGGAGATTAACACGTGGGCTGCTGTAAAACCGATGTAGTTAAACACAAGCTTGTTTGCAAATGATTGCACTAGTTCGAAATCAGGGTTGTAGTTTGCTTTAAATTTTTAGCCGAATTCTGAAGCTTATTTTAAGTCATACACTCATGAAAACTGCAGTTTTTCCAGTATTAAGCTCACAGTTAATATGTTTTTTTAAACTTGAAATTCAAATAGTCATCCATGTACACTTATGAAATAAACAAACAGAAACCTGCAGGACTGTCCAGCACCGCCAAGAGAACATGAAACAGTCGCTCACAATGTTTTATGGGTTCAAATCAAGAGTCAGCCTCAGCACAGTAATCATCTTGTCTGCACATGTAAATCAAATCTTAAGCTTGACTGACTGATTCACTGCATGCCGGGTCCTTCTCAGTATGCTTTCTACCAATGTGTGATGTAACAATCCTGGAGGTGAAACTTTTTTGGAACTAGTGGGAGAGAGTGATGCGCAGCTAACCTCAGAATATTGTAGAATGCAAACCTGCATCCACCTACACTGAAGTCCTTTCTCTCAGCAGTCTTCCAGAAGTGACCATCCCTCCGCCTTGAAATGGCTCAGACTGGAGTTTAGAAACCACAAGACAACCACAAGGAGAGAATAATACACACTTGAAATGATGGCCTGCACAGCACTCCAGAAACCATCACAGAGGGGTGGGATGACCTGCTGACCTGCAACATGTATCAGCTATCGCAGAGAGCAGCAGCAGCCTCGATCCATCCATCACTTATTCAGGTGACATTTTCTTACGATTTCAGCAATTTGTCAGAATATTTAAACATAAATAACCCTGTTTCACAAGAGTGGGTTCAGACAGCCGCCATGGTTTAAGGAAGAGATGCTTTTATTAAGGTTTGCAATTCTACATAAAAGTGAAGCATCAAGTTCGGATATGGAATAATCACATGACAGTAATGCCACCATGAATAATAGGCCAATTCATCTGATGTTTTTTTAAATGAATTAGGGTGAATTTCATGCAGTGCACACAGACTTTTGCAATCAGAGTCATCCAATTGTTTTATTGACTCCAATCTATTCTGTGCATGGGTAGTTAATGAATGAACCCATTCATCTCTGAAAAAAAATTAGTTATTAGTTAATTCTAAATACAGACAAGGGTTTATTATAACAGTCTAACTTTTTGTCTTTAAAGAATGACAAAAGAACGTCACTTCATGAAGCACAGGACAAATGTAAATGTGTATTCATTTATTAATATGGAATGTATATTATTCAGGAGTGATGTAGCCTTACTTGTCTCCTCATTAGCCCCGTCACCTTTGGCCTTCAAGGCACTCATCATTCCCTCATGTATTATTCAGATGGTGATGAAGCCATTAACATGGTGGTCTGGAAGTAGAGGTCATAGGCTGCTGTATCCACAGATCAATAATGCCATTGAATTTAAAGATTCATTGAGGTGCTGCTGTTTCAATTTCATAACACTACAGATTTTGAGGGTGGGTGTGGACCAACAGCGCTGATGTGACATGACATGTGTCATGTGTGCATGAATACCTCTCAGGTCTGGAGCGCTGAGGGTCTAATGTAATCGGGGACACTTATGGCCGTTGCAGCAACTCCTGTTTATCTTCACGGTCTGCTGTTCAGTTTATGACGCCTGAAGTCGTCCCTTGTCCAGCAGTGATGTCTTTTTAGTCTGTGTGTGTGTGTGCACATGTTGGGGGGTTTCTGCCCCTGCCTGTTTTTTGCAGGCAAGATAGACACATGTGTCTGATTTTATGCCAGATACTAAACTGAAATAAATGTTTTCTTTGTCCTTTTTCATTGTTTAATTGTTTTGTGAAAGTTTGGGTTTTACACTTTGGGAAATTTACTGTATGGTAGAGAGTTAGAAAATTCTCAAAATATAAGAATCTTCTCACTTAACTCTCTGCCAAAAAGATTTAAATTTTTTTTCCAGAATATTAAAATCTTTCTTTAAATTCATCATATGCAACAATAGCAAAAACACAAATATATTGTCTTCAAAATGTACTATGAACATTTCTCTTTCTGCTTTTATTTTTCGCATTTCTTGTTGAGGATTGTTTTATGTATTTGTTATGTCATGTTTGATATGAATATTTACATTGCTATTACACAGTATGCATTAATTCCCAGTAACATATTCTGCACATGTAGCTGATCTGTCATAAACAGCCAAGAGGAAGCTTTAATAATCTGCTGTCTAACATTAGTATCAGATGTGTTAGATCAGGGATAAATCAAAAGACACCATCACAGTGACACACCCTCTCTGGGGAAGTCATGACAATCCCTCTCATGTGCTGTTTATAGAGTTGTAAAATACAATGGTTTTTCGTTTGTCTGTCCCTAAGCCCATGTCAAAAACACAACTTGATTTGGGCATAAATCCCCACTGACAGCCTCTGAGGAGCTTCTGACGCTGCTGTTTGCAATAAACAAGCAGTTAAAGTGTATATGACCACGCCATAAAGGCCGTGAGTGGATTCTGGTATTACACATTGATTGCAATGACCATTTCTGAGCAATTATTGTACCATGATTCAAACTGATATTGAGGGACAATAATTACAACTTTTGCAGCCAATGGCATTCAAATTGATGCAACATAGCAAAATGGAAGCTAAATTGGAAAATGATGGCTTTTAATAATGTGATGTGTTGGGGGGAGGGAGGAGGAAAAGCTAAAAGCGATGGAATGGTGAATGAATCATCATCCATTCAAGGGAACTGATGTGCGTCCTCTCTGTCGTAAGCACCCATTTTCCACAGGTAACGGCGGCCATCCTGAACATTTAGTTAATTCTACTCCGGTAATCAAGCGCTCTGCGTTAACTCTGCAGGCCGTAAAAGGCAACGGCAAGAAACAACAATATGCACAAGAAAAACTCATTAGCTATCGTCAGTGTTTGTAGAGAGGGTAGCAGCTCCCAGATAAGGGGAAAGGGCAGACAGTTCAAGTTTTCACAGTCCAATAAACCCCAGCTAATGCACTCCTGAAGAGCAGTTGGGGCTCCTGCAGAGGGGAGAAGTGTTTGAGTTGCCATCAAGGCCAAGATAATGGGACCAGTAGGAAGCTACTGATTTTTAAAACTTTTTCTCTCTTCTTGTTCAGTTTTACCAACTTTTCCGATGCTGGGTGCTAATGATGTCTGTAGCTTTGTTAGGTCAGACACTGAATTTTATATATATATAACTTGAACAAATCAAGTTGTTGGAAATCTACTTACTGTCGGCATCTACCTACACTCCCCAAATGAAATCGAGCTCTAAAAGCTTTTTCTCCTCAACCCGTCTCCACCGTTTCCATTTGCATGACACATGCTGCCTAGTCTAAATACAAAAGGTAGATTACACACACACATACAAAAGTCCATTCTGGTGTAAGAGCAATCTCCCAGGAGAACGTCTGACTCCTTCCTGCCACTGCAGACAGAAAGGGGGAAATGATTATGCGTTTTTATTTAGCCTTATCTCCAGAGTGGGGGAGCCACTAATATGAACAGAGTGCTTTTCAGGCAGCCAGGTCTGTTTGCACAGCTCAGGAGACAAAACGAGGGGTTGATGGCTGCCCACTACCATGGCGCGATAATTCATGACCATAGAGCTTAAATGGCTCTAAAAGGGGCCATCGAGTGTCGGTCAGGAGCACTGTGGATGTCTAGTGAGCAAACAATAATATATTTCCATTTCACTATAATGTTAAAGACTTTTTCTTGATGCCCTCAACAATGGCTGCACAAGTCAGGGCGTCTCTTTCGGTTTCACAGTGATCCCTCATGCGATTCTCTTTTCCCCCAGAGGATCGAAGCAGCTCCGCCAAGAGCGACATCATTTAGACCATTCGTCTTTTCTGGAAAGCAGAGCTGACCAATTACAGCAATATCCCACCGACTGATGTGTTTATGGGGGAGCTGGCGATGGCGGCTTCAGGCGACTCTAAAGGATGGTGAGACAGGTGTGAGGGGGCTCGGGAAAGGTTTGATTCAGAGCTTGCTCTCAAAGTCACTACACATTGTAAAAGGTACTTATGTATGAAAATAATCCTCTTAAAAAATCTGTAAGGGCAAGATGAAGCGTCTTACTCATTCACACTCCATTATGCATGGTTGGTGACTAGATGCGTCGTAAACGTACAGCATCACGCTACAAAACAAAATGACATCATAGTAGATGTGACTCATTCATGTTCACAGCAGACAGGACAGATGCTGTAAATGGCTGATATTGCCTGCAAGCTGTGGGGATTCAGGTCTCAGGGGGGTTGACTCAGGAGCTCTTCCCAATGGACACCAATTACACAAAACATGAAATTGACTCCCCCCCCTCTCATTTCTAGGGAACTTTAATCAGGAATAGGCTTCATGGTCTGAGAGATGCAGCACACACACAAATGCTGACCACAATCAATTCTTATAGTAATTGCAGCAAATGAGCTACATGTAACACAACTGGTTGGTTATCAATAATTGAAGAAACCATTTTCAATGTTTTCCAGTCTTATTGTCCATGTTCACAGATTTTTTTTTTAACATTTCCCAATGAAGGGAAACTGGAGGAAAATAGCTTGTAAGAGTCTTATCAGAATAACCAGTCATAGTTTTCTTGTTTTAGGCCGACAGCAAACACACCCACAGTTGTGATATCAATCACTTTGATTGTCTGGCTTAGAGGTGTGTGTGTGTGTGTGTGTGTGTGTCTGAGAGGTCATATATCAGGAGCACCTTTGTGAAACAAGTGACAGTGATATTGGTGTAGCCTGGAGTGTCAGTGAGAGCAGAATGGCCGAATTTCAAGTGATGTGCCATCGAAAGCTAAACACACAAACAAGAACAGTGATTCAGTCCTGAAAAAGCACAGCCATGCCAGCAGCTCGGTGAAGCTAAATGTAGGCACAGCATACACAGGCAAAAATGAGTGTGTCCCAAATTTCATTGTAATCCATCCAATAATTGCTGAAACATGTCAAATGTAAAACTTATGATAATTCATCCTCTGGGAACCATGACCTGTATGACATTTAATCTAGTAGGTGCTGATACATCACAGGACAAGTGAGACATTTAACTAGCTGATGGTGCTAACGGGAATCGTCAGTAATTATGATTCACCCTCTGAGGAGCATGAATATTTGTGCAAAATTCCATGGAGATATTTCAGACTAGAAAAATGATCAGAAAAGTGCCAAATCATTATGAGATAATATTCCAGTGATTCAAATGAAGTCTTGATGCAATATTTGCCTTTCTAATAACAATCAAAAATGAACCACAAAAAAAATATTCAATAAAGGCTTGAACATTTGATTTGGCTGTAAACTTTGGAGCGCTTGAATGTTTTTGATGTTTTGAGTCTTTGGGTCATATAACAGCTTTACCTTTAATTTCATGGCCACGACAAAGCAGCATCAGATTAACATGTAGTAAGCCAGCTCAAACATCTTCCTCATCACAGCCACCTCCATCCTCCGCAGCTCCACCTAACCTGCCGGCCATCTGAATTTCCCTTTAAAGAAAAAGAGATGAATGATGTTAATCAGCACATGGGAGCTCCGTGCATCCCTCAGCTCCTGCTTGTCCTGCTATAATAAAGCAGTCTGCCTGCCTGAGTAATTACTCTCATCTGTCTCAGTCGTATGAGACGAAACCCCGACTGGATAAAAGCTCCACTCAATGGCCCCTTTCTGGCAGCCTGCAACACAAGTTGAACCAAAGCACCGAACCTATTCCTGCATTTAAATACAATTACTTTATTACATTTTATTGCATTATTTTTTTCTCTTTAAAGATGTTACTCAAAGGCAAAATAAATGCATATATGGTCCTGACTAATCACAACTACTGCATTTAGAAAGAGACAGTATATTACAAAGGAATATTTTTATTCGTTTGAAGACAGCATGATGATTTTTACACCACAGTCTGCCACAGAAGTTACCCTTTTAAGCTTCATCATTTAAGAGTATTATTTTAAACTGAAATGTACTAAAACCGAGCAACATCTCAGAAATAAAAGTAGGCTTAATCAGGAAACTCTATTCTGAAAAAACTCATTACAAATATACACTTTACACAAAAACCATTACAAACGTCTGACAAAGCCCATGTTTACAGATACAATAACAGATACCTGGCCAATATAAAGCCACAGTAACACTCTTTCATGCTGCACACTCAAAGGCAGTAGCAGACATGCCATCTTTCACTCAAAATAAAGAACACAAAATTTGTTGATTTAACAGAGAAATGTGAAACAGGTTGTGTTTTAAGCACTACCCACTTCCTTCTCCAGCAGTGTCTCTACCATCTTCGGTAAGAAACCTTCAAGGAAATGAAAGAAGTCTTGAAAAAGTCCCATCTTGTCACTGGTTGGCTCCAACTTGAGCACCACCCTTGTGCTTTCTGTCCCACCCACCATCTGGGGCTGAACCTTGAACTCCAGGGGCTCCTTGAGCTCCGGCTCTTTTTCAATGATGTGAGCTGTGACCTGGCACTCCAGCTCCATGCAGCTGCCCTCTGGCTTGGAGTGGGCGTCTTTGATCAGCTCCCTTCTCACTTTCCTCCTGCCGGCCCACACTAGGTGCTTCTGCACACAGATCCAGTGAGGGAAGTCAGCCTTGGCCCTTTTTGTTAGTCTTGGCTTTTTGCCTTGAGGCGACACAGAAGCATCACTGCCAGAGGACAGTGGCCTCTTGGCACCGAGCGCCACTGTGCCCAGAGGGCTGGCTTCGTTTTGGGATTCGACACTGTCAAAGCTGTCATTTGTTGATGTGTTGAGGGAAGCTTCCATCTCCTCAGCAGCGTCCACGCCTGAATCCTCGCCAAAGACAGCATCTGTGGAGGGAGTGAGGTGACACCTGAGAACGCTTTGGAAGACTCCCTCCACGGCAGAGCAAACCTTCTGAAACCACAGCAGCCGGAAACCGTCTCCCGCTGTGTGCAGCTGATTACGCAGCACTTCAGGGAGCAAGGCTGATTTGAAGGGGATACTAATGGTCAGCTGCTCTGTTTTGGTATGTGGGACTTCCCCATGGGGGGTTAACAAGCGCACCAGCCCCCATGATTTCCCTTTGGTGGATTTGCGCTGGTACTGCAGGCTGCGGCAGTACTTGTCAGCCTCCTGGCACTCCCTCTGGAAGCTGCGGTGAGAGCGTTCGTTCAGGTTTCCAGCGACATTATGGGAGAGCTCAAAGGGGTCCAAGAGGTTTAGGGGGCCCAGTTTGGGACCATGGTGATGGGTTTTGGCGTTTTTTTCCTCTTGCATGACCTCCTCCTCTTTGCTTGGGCTGAGGAAGTCAGTGACTGGGAGTGCACGCCCCTCCCTGACAGATATGACACTACTGGCAAAATCAAACTTTGCATAGAAGGAGAAGAAGCCGGCGAGCAGGGTGCCTAGACAGAGAAATCAGACATGCACATAAAGAGTGATTTTAGGGATTGTGGTGGTGATGATTTAAGTTACACTAAGTTGTATTTAGTATTTATGATGAAGCACGTTTACATAAACCATGTGACCAACAATAGCCTCACTTACAGAGATCCTGTGTATTCTTGCTAGAGGGCACAGCAATAGGCTGACTGGGGAAGGTGCAGTCCCAGCCCTCGATCACACACCCCTCCTCCTCACCTGCAAAGAGCATTCAGAATTGGCTTTATTGGCCAAGTATGTGTACACATACAAGGAATGTGACTTTGTTTTTTCATCTTAATGTACCAACATAGGAATACAGTTGCAGCTATGGACAACAAATAACAAACAGATAAGGAAAAGAATGGTACAAAATAATGTACACTAGTATGTTAAAAAGATATGTGCAAACTTTATCTTTTAACTTTTCAGTGTAGCACCTCTTTGCTACTCTCATCTCCTTTGTTGATTTGTTTCTAGCCTGGTTGCACAGGATTCCATCCCCACTTCTGTAGGCCTCCTCCTTGGCCCGACGAAGCTGCCTGAGCTTAGCTGTGAACTAGGGATTGTTGTTGTATGTGCGGAAGGTTTTACTTGGCACACACAAAAGCTGATGTAAGATGTCACAGTGTCAGTGAGCTCATCTATGTCTGTAGCTGCAGCTTCTAAAACACTCCAATCAGACAGAGCAGGCCTGTAGCCCCTGCTTTTCCTCAGTGCTCCATCTCTTCAGGCAGTGATCACAGAGCCCCAGAACATGAAGGGGGACAGAGGGATAGACTCACAATCTTCACTGAATAGGACCATCTAAATCATCTACAATATGAACGTAATTTCAGCCTGTTAAGAAAAACCCTTCTGTTTTCACAATTTCACATTAAATGGCCTTTTTTGTTGTTGTTGTTTTCCCATTTTTGTTCCTAGAGTCAGTTGTTGACAATTGTTCATTGTAAAGGAATGACAGGACACACTGGACCTTATGCAAGAACTTCTTGTACGAACAGATTAAGTCATAAGCAAACAAGTGATTTAAGAGAACTAGCCTGCACAAGCAGTTTAACAGGTGGCCTTATATGGACATTTTAGGGGCCAACAATCTCACAAACATGCATCACCTCATGAACAGGTGGCACTCATCAGGCTGGAACAAGACATTTATGGCAAGTTTGTGGAGTTTGAACACTCACTCCTCACTGAAAAAAGTAAGAGAGGTTTAGCGTAGAGGAGCAAGGCAGCACTTACAGGCCATGGCTTTGAGCTGGTCCACTGTGGGGAGGACAGGGGGTTCACAGTTTTGCAAGAAGAAGATGATCAGCAGTGTCAGAGCGTAGTTGTTGAGCAGGGGGCCGGCACTACTGGGATTACCTATACATCACAACCCAAATATGACCATGATGTTAACATCTGACAGGATGAAAATAAGATTGATGCAATGCTGTTCAAGTGTATATACACAAGTGTATTTGTAAGGGTGTGGAGGGACTTTTGTGCCACTGCTTTACTTCTCTTGTTTGTAGAATGGATAGTGTGGCAGAGGTCACTACAGTCAACTTAATGAATCCATGGATGTAATGTACATGATGACACATCTTCAGATTTACATTACTGCAAACTCTTCTTTGATTTGAAGTTAGAAATACAATATTTTTCAATTAGAACCTGGCAACACTGACCTATCACTTCAAAATCTTAAGTTTGGATTACATCAGCAGCCTTACATGCAACCGACCCCATCAGGCTTTGCTAATCACTCTGCACAAGTGCCTCGTTGAACGCTGCACTGGCAGCGCGGAGGCTACTGTTCATCAAAGGGATTAAATGAGATATGCCCCAAGAGTAAAGGTAATTAGTATGCTCTTCAGCGAAGAACACTCTAATTAAGATTAGATTCTATATCAGGAGACACAGCCTGTACTATTACAACACAAAGGGAGCGGGACTTGCTTTTTTTCCCTTCGTTTTTTTTTTTTTTTGAAACAAAAAAAACACAACTTCCATAAAAAGGCAAAAAAAAAAGGCCTTGCAAATCAGCGTGTCCAGACAGATCCCAACATGATCATAAGGGACAAGTGAAGTTCTGCTGACATCTGTTGACCAAAACATGAAATAACTACCTAAAAATACCACGTAAACCAACATGTTAATCTTGAGTTTGAAAAATGTCACCTCTTCTTATGACAAACAGAACTATGCTCTAAGGTGCAAGTCATTTACCAGCCAGCTGCTTCTGCTTGGCCCAGTAGCGGATGGTGTATACCAGAGGCCTCAGCCTGTCGTCCATCCCTGAACACAGCTGCAGGAAGCGGGTGTTCCTCACTGCTAGTCTAGTGAGGGGTGCAAGATAGAAGAGAAAAAACATATTGTAAATTCTGCTCACTGTGCAAGATAAAAAGATTTCTCACATCAGAAGACTTTAGATGCTGCACAGTATCAAGGAAATCCTATGAGTCATCATTCACTGACCTGTTGTTAATGCTGATGTCCCCCTGCAGGTTAAGCTCGCGGTGGTGGAACTTGACTACAGGGAGACGTGCACTGCCGACCACATTGACTTTGTGCACACTGGGGACACAGCGTCTAAGGATCGCTGCCACGAGGTCCAGGACCTCGGCCGGAGAGGAGGTGGACAGATCAATATCAGACAGGATGGAGTCCTCAGAGCGCCCATCGTCAGATGTGCCCTCTCCGGCCTGAAGAGGAGAGGAAGAGGCAGGAGTTATGCTGTTTTATATATTGGCTACAAAAGCTTTATGTTGGTGAAAAAATGAGGTAAAAGAATGGACTTCATAGGTAACAATTATTGTTTATGTAAAAATGTCAGACCTGTTCTGTGGTGGACTTGGTGCGAGCCTGGAACACTTTGGTGTTTTCCAGGTCCAGGAACAAGTCCAAGTCACAGGAGTGGATGCCGAAAGTGTTAACTGATGAGCCAAATGGCAGAATCTGGCTGTCTGCAACGCATCCAATCATAGTAGTAAAAGTTAGAAAGCCAATCGACAACAAACACTCGCACAATTATCACGTCGAGATTTCAGAAACTGTCTGTGTGTTTAAAATGTCACCTGGGAAAAACTCCACAAAAACCTCTTGCAGGAGTTGAACCAGCAAGCCTCTGGCCTTCTTTTCATTGTCTCCCAGCTGACATCGCTCAACAATGTACTGCATCTGTGCATTCACCTGGAGGAGAACAAATGGTCCTTTTGTTCACAAGACACCTCTTATAATAAACTGGTCTGTTCTCATGGATTAATAAGACTAAAGCGGAGTCCAAATACAAAATAATCTGACAGTTCTATCAATTTCCAAAAGCACATGTTTTCAACATTACTTACTAAATTGTAACCTGTATGTTGCTTTAAATTCAAAATAGGTTATTTTTTTGGTTATTGGAATATAAAATACTAAATACTACATATAATGTAGTATGGAACTCAACTGAGACTCGAGAATCTAAAAGGCTTCACTAGCAGCCCCTAGAGGCGGTAACACACATTACAACCAATAGTATTTCTCATCCATTCAGACTCACACTTTGATTGGCAGGACACTTACAGACAGCAACTGACACAGCTGAGGTTTTAGACGGTCCAGAACTTGTTGGAGGTTCTGGAAGTCATTCTTCTTCTTGGGAATCAACTTGAAATCCTTCTTCTCCCGGGGTTTGACACGCAGCTTCAAGCCTTTCATCTGATGCTCAACACCGGACAGGGTTGTCTGTATGCTGTCAGTCTCACTGAACTGCACGATGGCGAACACACCCTGTGAGAGTAGAGGGACACATCACATCAGACACACAGAGGTTCATCAGCCACCTCCCACATGTCTCTGTGTTCTTGGTGTGGACACAAACTGTAAGACACTGTGGGGTTATGGACATTAAAATGTTGTATCTCAACAGCTGACCCACCTTGTCTTTATCCATGATAACATCTGAGACCTGCCCAAACTGCTGGAAATACTCAGCTATGTCAGTGCTAGAGATGTCAGGATTGATGCCACTGACAAACACACTGTGCTCCTCCTGGCTCTTCCTGGTGGCCCTAACAGTACTCAGAGTCTGATGTTTCCGCCCTTTCACATGCTGATCCAAGCTTGGCCCTGCAGGACATTACAATCATGACGAACACTGTATCATAAAAGTCTTTTAATAGTACACCTTCAAAAAACCTATAATACAGCATTGTATGCAATTATGACTGTTCCTCCGTGTAAGATTTGTTTAGCTAACAAAGTAAAACAAACATTTTTAGCTAGCATAAGTTAACATTAGCTGTTACAATAATACATTTACATTGTTATTCGTTTTATAAATGGCAGTAACGTTATGTTTCATCCTCTTCAGAGGTTAAAGTTAGCCTAAATGTTTCAGCTAGTACGTTTTACCCGCCTGTAAACACAGACACACTTGAGTCGCATGTGGCTAGCTTAGTGTTGTAAGTTAGCTTACTGTTCGGTAAATTAACGTTGCACAGGGAGCAGTGAAAGCCTCTCGCTGTCGTTTTTATGTCGCCGTCTTCTTCCATCATGGCAAAATGTTACGATAAAGCAAAATTTAAATCAACTACTATTGCAGTCAGAAAAAGTTTCGAGGCCGACTTCTCTCCACACGCCTCTCAAATCTCCCTCCAGCGTTCAGCTTGCGTTTGTTTCGAGTCCGGCTCCAAAATGTGTCCGGGTTGTTCTGCTATTTGATCACAACGTTCCGGTGGGTTCGAGTTTATCGATTTGTGCTGCAAAGTCTGAAACAATGAGATTCATCTTTATCTCAGACTTCTATCACACCTGTGCTGATTTAGTAAAACTGTACAACTGTATAATTGCATTGATGGCAAGTGTTTTGAAAGCTGAAGAATATTTTCTATTACATTTCCTAAGAGATTTAAATGTTTTAAGTGGTAATTTATACACTTAACTATTCTGTAAAGTTTCTTTTAAACCTCATGATTCATTCATCAACTCACTCCTGCCTGCCTCACTGAGCTTACCTCTCCTGGAAAGTAATATTTTATGTGTTGTGAGACCATTTATTTTCCCTCTTGCCTCTGCTTATAAAATCAAACCTGCACCAACACCAAGTTGCACATAGTAGATGTATGTCCTGTATGTCCTTCCTGTAACTGCAGCTACACCATTTTTGAACATGAAGACAAATTCAGACCAACGTTTTCATTGTACAAAAAAATTTAATAGCCACTTTTTTCACTGTAAAAAATATTTGCAGTGTAATGAAGTAATGAATAACATACAACTTGTCACAACATATATGGTAAAAGTAAAATTCCCTGCTGGATTGAAAAAAAAAACAGTGCTTCATTTTCAGTCATAAAACTACTTCTCAAAATGCAACACAAACTTAAAAATGACAAGTACAAAAAGATTTTAAAAGGGGAAAAAAGTAATTAAGATTAAGACTATATACAGGTGATTTTATTTCTTTGCTGGTCTTCCTCGCCGGGTTTTGGGCTGTGCCTCAGCTGCGACACTTGGCACCTTGCTTGTGGACTCCTCTTCCTCAGCGGTGGCCTTTGCCCCTCGTCTGGCTCTCTTGGCGGGCTGAGCTTCGACGGCTTTATCTGAGAGATCCTTCTCTTCAGCTTTGCTGGCATCCTTTGCCACATTTTTGCTTTCAGTGTCAACTTGGTCTGCAAGTTTGGACTTCCTCCCTCGAACCGTTTTTACAGGTGTTACTTTCGGAATCTCAAAGATGTCCAAGTCCGTTTTCCACTTCACAGATCTTTTGGACATTTTTGCATCTTCCACAACAGCATTAGTTAAATCTTCCTTGGGATTTGCCTGGTCGCTGGTTGCTGTTGCCTCGTCGGCTGTGGGCTTAGCTGCGGCCCGTCTCCCCCTTTTGGCTGGCTGTACTGGTGCAGACTCTGAAACTAGATCTGTGGATTCTGCATTGGTCTCCTCAGGTGGAGGAGCTGCACCGCGACGAGCTCTCTTGGCTGGAACGACTTGTGAAACCTCATTTTTCACCCCTCTTGCCCTGCTAGGTTTAACAACTGGAGCATCTGGCTCTGTGTTATTCTTCTCTTCAGTGTCCAGCTCAGGTTTTTCCTCTGGTACAACAGCAGTGACTTCAACCTCTTCAGCAACTTGTTTTCCTCTCCGGCCCCGTTTGGGCTTGTCTGTGGAGCTGACAACAGGGACTTCTTGGACCTTGGTGGATTGGACAGGGGTTTCACTCTCGGTGTCTTGTTTTGCTTTTCGCCCTCCTCTCCTGGGTTTTGCAGCCACTGTAGCCTGCTCGGTCATCTTCACTGGCTCAGCAACAAGTGGAGCTTCAGCCTCTTCTGTAACAACCATTTCAACCGCTTGCACTTCTTCTTCTGGTTCTACTTGGTCTGGCTCTGCCTTCCTGGTTCTCCTTAACTTTTTAACTGGCTCCTGGGATTTAGTAGTCTCCACTGAAGCCACCTTGTCATCATTCTCCAGCTTTTCTTCTTCCAGTTTGGCGTTTCTTCCCCTCTTCGCCCTGACTGGAGGCTGAGACTGCTGCTTGGTCTCCACACTGACAACTGTTGCCACCTCTTTTTCTTCAACAGTCTCAGCTTTTGTCTTTCTCCCTCTTCTGGGTTTTTCAAGAGTAGGAACAGACTCCACAAGATGATCATCACTCAGAACTTTATTTGTCTCTGGTTCTGGCTCAGCAGGTACTTGCTTAGTTCTTCTCCCTCTGGTGGGCTTCACAACAACTTCTTCTGCAGGGGCTGTATTGTTTTCTTGTTCATGTGTATTTATCTGAGAAGTCTGGTCACTCACAGCTTCAGTGGAAATCTCAGTCACCGGGGTTGTTTCTACAGCCTTTTCCAGTTCCATTTCAGGTTGAGCATCAGAGGTGCTCTCTTGAGACTTTGCATTTCTGCTTCTTGCCGTTTGTCTAACAGCGGGTGGTGCTGTAGCTTCAGCTTTCTTTCCTCTCCTTCCCCTGACTGGAGCAGGGACAACAGGGTCTTCAGAATGATCTGTCAACGTCTGTTCATCCTCAGCTGATTTAGATTCCACCACTTTGGCCCTTCTGCCACGAACAGATTTCTTCTGAACAATAACTGCATTCGTTTCTGGGACTTTGCAGGTTTCCGTCTCCACTTCAGGTGAGCTCTCAGTTGCAGGTGCCTGGGGAACAGTTTCTATGGCGTCTGATGCTGTCTCTTCATCACTTCCATTGAGCACCACCTCAAGCTGGTCGCTGCAGACTTCATTTGCATCAGCTTTAGAAAATAATAGGAGAAAACAAGGACAAATGTTAAGAATTCAACTATGAAATGATTGACCAGTTAAATACAGTCAGGATTTGGGTTTCTTTCAATAAACATCTATAACAAGGACCACAGATTGTTTGTTTAGAGTCCACTCAAACATCCAATATCTTTGGTTAATGGGACAGTCACAATTGTCAAAGGAATGGAAAAACACATTTATCAAATTCACTTTAATATGTATTGCAAACGTTAAGAAATTGTTTGAGGTGATTTCAACTTTAAACAATGACACTCAAGCAGAAACGCCAATGGAAAAATGACAAACCTTTTGCTGTGTCAGCTTGGGGAACATCGTCACTGTGGGTACAACAGAGTGCATCCTGCTGCTCTGGCACCGACTCTTCAGGCTGTTTCATTTTTCTGCCTCGCTTGGGCTTCAACGCAGCCTTCTCCAGGGGTGCAGCAATGTCATTTGCTGTGTGGTCAACATCCATTGGGGGACTCTGCTCACTCTCAGGTTCTGGCACCGTTTCAGTGACAACCTCTTGGACCGTTTCAGCTTCATCTGAGGCTTTTTTGGCATTTCTTCCTCTTTTAGGCTTGATGGCACTTTTCTCCATTGTGAGCTCAACATCCTTGCTTCTGTTTCTGGTTGTCTGTCTAACAGCGGGTGGTGCAGAGGTTTCGGTTTTCTTCCTCCTTCCTCCTCTGACTGGAGCAGAGACAACAGGATCTTCAGAAAAGTCGCTTGCCTCCTGTTCATCCTCAGCTGATTTAATTTCCACTTTTTTAGCCCTTCTGCCTCGAACAGGTTTCTTCTCATGGTCAGGATCCGTGGTAGCTGTGCCCACTTCTGAAACTTTGTCAGTCGGAGTCTCCACTTTAGGTTGTTCTTCAGACACCTTCTCTTCTGCTGTATCAATTTTAGGTTGTTCTTCAGATACGCTCTCATCTACTGTATCAATTTGAGGTTGTTCTTCAGACACATTCTCTTCTGCTGTATCAATTTTAGGTTGTTCTTCAGACACATTCTCATCTACTGTATCAATTTTAGGTTGTTCTTCAGACACATTCTCATCTACTGTATCAATTTTAGGTTGTTCCTCAGATACACCCTCATCTGCTGTATCCATTTTGGGTTCTTCCACTGGTAAATTCTCATCTACAGCTGCTTGAGAGACGGCATTTGATGATTCATCATTATTGTGTCCAGTTTGCAGCTTCTCTAAGTCGTCATCAATGACAACTTCATTTGCATCTGCTTCTGAAATAAGACAAAAAAAATTAAATAAAAGAAATTTTTAGCTGATGAAATTCGATTCAGGTTTTAGACATACTTTTGACAATAGAATTACATACACAAGGATGAAAGCTTTGAGTGAGTTCTGAAGCATGGTGTGATATTTAGTAGTGTGGATAACCAGTTTTCCACACTTCATTTGTTTGTACCATGGTTCTTTTAGATAAACAACTTCTAGTTGGCCAAAAACGATGATTGCTTCTCTTTCTTAAACACTAGTTTTTACGGCAGACTCCTTTTCTTAAAGATATATCAAGACGTAGAATGTTCATATTGTTTCAGAAAACACATCACACATCAAAGTTGATGTTTTCATGTTTCGTTTAGCATAACCTCACTGTAAGTAGTTTTTAACATAGCAAACCAATTAAAGGGATAAATATTAGTAAACATACCTTTTTCCACGTCAGCTTGGGGAATATTATCAATCACATCTGATGGCATGTCGTCTTGTGGCTCCTCATGGGCAAAGTCTGATTCTACATAAGGAGAGAAGACAAAACCACAACAGTTATCAGCTTATCATTGTAATGTAGCTTACACAACCACTTTATGTCTCTTTATTGCTCATCTGACAATGAACTTAAGAACCAACAAACCTTTTGCTACATCTACACCACAATCTGGAGTTGCCTGATCTTCAACCTGTGAATAAATCAAAAACAATTTAGACAAAAAGCACTCACTTTGAAATAAAGCAAGTAAATCATCCAGTCAACACAAATGTCTTCTAAAGGTCACAGGCAATTCTATGAAGATTAATTGTTGATTTTGTTCTCTTTTGGCCAATTTTTTTGTTGATGAAAAATGAAATGTTAAGCTCATATAGCTGAATCCCATCTGTTCTTACTTATCACAGTCTGTGTATTATTACCTCATTTGTCTCCAGTTGTCCAGTGGGCTCAGGCTCAGTCTGTGGCTCCTCCATGAGTTCTTGAAGTCCTTCAAAGTCTTCCACTGGTTCATTACCCCTCATCCTTGGTGTTTTCAACAGTCTCTTTATACCGAAGTTCTCCTCTACAGGTTCAATCTTTTCTCTGGGCGTTTTCATGAGCCTCTTCACACCAACCATATCTTCAACTGGAGCACTTTTCTCCCTGGGGGTCTTCATTAATCTGTTGATACCTGTGAAACTTTCCAATGGGGAGCTCTTCACGTCTGAAGTTTTCATGCCTGTCATTTCAGATTGGTCCTCAGATTCTTCTGTTTGTTCTGGTGTCTCCACAATTTCCTTAACACCATCTACACTCACATCACAAGCCTCTAGAGCTTTGGGAGTTTCTAGCAGTTTTCCTGGAAGGTCATCAACAGGTTCAGCCTCCTGTTGTGGGGTCTGGAAAATTCTCTTCACTCCAGTGAGGCACTCTGGTTGTTCAGGTTTCTGTTTAGGAGTTTTCAAGATCTTTCCTCGCAGGTCCTCAACAGGCTCAGCTTTCTGTCTTGGGGTCTTCATGATTCTCTTCACTCCTGAGAGACACTCCTGCTGTTCAGGCTTCTGTTTCGGAGTTTTCAGAAGTCTCCCCGTCAGGTCCTCAACAGGTTCAGCCTTTTGTTTTGGGGTCTTCATGATCCTCTTCACTCCTGTAAGACACTCCTGCTGTTCAGGCTTCTGTTTCGGAGTTTTCAGAAGTCTCCCTCTCAAGTCCTCAACAGGTTCAGCCTTTTGTCTTGGGGTCTTCACGATCCTCTTCACTCCAGTTAAACACTCCTGTGTTTCAGGCTTGTGTTTGGGAGTAGTTACAGAAGTTGTCTTCAGATCTGAGGACTGCTGTTCACTGGAATCATCAGAGTGAGTCTCCATGGCAGGGATGTCAGTGACAAAGCTGGATTCTTGATCTCCGTCAAGGAGACGTTGGACTGCCTCACTGTTGTAGCTTTCTTTTACAGTGGACGCAACAGTCAGAGGTGACACCATCATTTCACCTGTAAAATAAGTCACATTTTAACAGTGCATACTCATTTAATTACCTCATGGACTAAATTTTGCAACTGATTACGCAGAATACAAATTCCATGTTTTGCTTCTGTCCTAACAATGCTACTAAACACTTTACCTGGCTCCTCTGGTGTGTTCAACACTGATGGTTCTACCATAGATGTGCCCAGACCTCCCATTGGTGTCTTCATGGCACTGTCATCAATAACAGATCTTCTCTTCCTTTCATTTGCAGGTGTTTTAAACATTTCAGGAATTCCTGAAAACACAATGCACAACATGAGCAATTAGTCAAGTCAAGTCAAACATACATTACCAAGAACATGTGCTGTCATTTGTTTGGATTGAAAAGGCATAGTTACCAGTCAAGTCCTCATCCATTTTCATGTTCTTTTTAAGGAGTGCAATATTTGTGACCAGTCTTGGTGCAGCACCGGTTGGATGTACAATCCTTTGTTTGTGAGCTCGGCCCACAACAATGGTAACGGGTGAATCTGCATGTCCAGTGCTGGCATGGCCTTTGAGTTTTGCTGCAGGGGTCTGAGAGATTGAGAACACCAGAATGTCACAAGTGTGTCGCCAATGTAATGTAATGGTAATGTAATGTAATTCAGCCCAACACTAGAGTGGAGTTCAGTTGGTTTGGGTTTACTCAGTAGCCAATAGCTGGCATAGCATAAATGGTTAATTGCAAGGTGGCCTAAGTTTAAATTTAGTGTAAGCTGTTCAGATAAGCAGAGATAATAAGTAATGTTGTATTTCTGAGGATTAATATTTGTAAGCCCACAACACTTACAACCCCAATAAATAAATAAATATTTGCAAAAAGTAATAATAAAGTTGCTGTTAAATTATGTAGTACAACCAATAAGGTCATTGGTAAGCATCGGTATCAATAAAATTTTAATGTTACCCATCCCTATTAAGTACATATACTTTATGTATAATGGGTCCTGGTTATTGCAAGTTGTTGCAAGACAAGAAAGGAAGAAACTGTGACAATGATATAAATGTACCCTGTAATTACTAAAATGTTATACTTTACCTGAGGTTTGGCGACGGCCTTCTTCATCGGCTTTTTGGCGACAATCTTTTTAGCTGGAGCAGCCACTTGAGCCTTAGTTTGCCCAAATTTCACAATGTTTGCCCAGGAAGCTGAAAGGAAGCGCAATAAAGAAATAATTACATAACTCAGAAGTTGATGATACGGTGCAAGGACCAAAGATAGAATATAAACAGATACATTATAGATTTCAGGGTCCAGCATACCTTTCATAGATGCCCGTGAAATGCCACTTTTTCTGCACATGACTTTTACAGCACTCTTCACCACACTTGGGGTCTTCTGCGAGGTTCTCTTCATGCTCTTCCTCCTCAGGGGTATTTTAGGAGTAAGAGCGAAAGGCACCTGGTCAGTAACAGTATCTTCCGCAAGTGGAGATGGTGTGCTGATGCGTGACACAGAGAAGCGCCCTTGAAGTGTTGGGGTCTGCACTCCTGGAGTTTCCACTTTGTTTCTAGAGGGAGACCTTCCTCTTGCAGGAGATGGACTCTTGGATTCTGATGGCTTCGTTCTAGGCGATGCAGCCTTGGGAGAAGGGGTGCTTGATTTTGGTGATTTCTTTCCAGGAGTCGCTGCCTTGGGAGACGGAGTCCTTGATTTCGGGGACTTTGTTGCAGGAGTTGCTGCCTTGGGAGAAGCCATGTTTGATTTTGGAGATTTCTTTCCTGGAGTTGCTGCCTTGGGGGTCGTCGTATTTGATTTGGGGGATTTCTTTCCCGGACTTGCTGCCTTGGGAGAAGGGGACTTGGATTTTGGAGATTTCTTTCCAGTTGCTGGGGTCTTAGGAGAAGCATTCTTGGCACTAATTTTTGCAGGACTTCGCACATTTGGGCTATCTGGATGCTCTGGTACAAACTCCTATAAAAAAAACAAGATCCATTTTAAAATCATATTATATGACGGATAACAATTATGTTTAGCCAGAAAACTTTAGTCATCATTGTCCAATAAAGTCGTACCTGCTGCAAGCCAATGACTGATGCACGTCTAAGGAGTGACTGTTTGGGTTTAGACAGACACAAGCTTCTCCGTGGAGCAGCCCCCCTGCGCAATGGAGAGTCTGGAGGAAGTCGTTTGTCAAATAACTCAGGACTCAGGTGACCTCCAAAGGAGACACGTTTCCTCTTTGTTTGTGGTGTGGGCAAGTCAAGTTCTCCACTTCTGCGTTTTTTGGGCAGTTCTTTCACTAATGAATTGAAAACATGATTGTTTATAAAAAACAACAACAACGACAACTAAACACAAATTTTAAATATGAAAAAATGTAATCATTCCTGTAATTTGGTTAACATTCTTAACAAATTAAGAGAAACAATGAAATTATTTCATTATTTACCTTTTTCAACTTTGCCCGAGTTTCTTGGTGATGTCATCCTAACATGCACTGTTTTGGGAGAAGTCGCTGCAGGTTTGGTTGGTGTGGTCTCCTTGCTTCTTCTTCTCATAGGTGACTTGGACGTTTGAGCAGAAACTTGATCAATAACCT
Organism: Centropyge bicolor; assembly: GCA_037975185.1. NCBI lineage: Eukaryota > Metazoa > Chordata > Actinopteri > Pomacanthidae > Centropyge > Centropyge bicolor. The sequence continues at coordinate 1,827,223 of JBBMOC010000024.1, read as the reverse complement.
CACCAACAGTAAACCTCTGGGGGCTTACACGGTTTCTCTTCTGGGGTAAAGCTGTCTCAGGCATGGTAGCATTTTCAGCTTCAGGTCTGGCCACCTCAGTAGAAGTAACCTGGAAGGACTTCCTCTGCTTCTTAACAGACTTTGGAGTTCCATTGCTTACATTTTCAGCCTCCCTCTTTGTTTCATCAGCCCCAGAAGAGACATCAGCTTCATCCTTCTTAGGTGTAATTTTGTCTTCTGTGGGAATGACAGGGTTTCCAACATTTTTCCTGACTGAAACAGGTTTTGGAGTGCAAAACCTTGAGGTAGGTGTTTGAAGGAGACTGGCAGAAGATTTCCGAGGGGTCTTAACATCCAGAGATTTTTTGATCATTTGATACAGATCATTGAAGGGGGAGGCAGTCTTGTTTTGCAGCAGGCTATCATCCTCCTTGGACTCCACGTCCAGAGTTTTCTCCAGGGATCGCTGAATGTTGTCATGGTTAGTTCCATCTTTCAGATGAGGGTCTAAAAATGAGTAAAAAAACTTATCATGGAAAAAAGCATTTTTGATGCGTAAGTGTAAGGGCTGCAAAAACATTTTAGATAAACCTTTATTCGTCCCACAGTGGGGAAATTAACATTTTTAACGGATCTCTGAGATGCTTTACAGGCTGAGCTAAATATAAATAAAATAACTACAAACACATACTTTGTAAATGGTCTGTTTGCTGTGAAATTGATCCTCAAATTCATATTTATGTACCTGTTCACATATGATCTATCAACATCTGATACAAATGAAATTTACATTTAATCATCTGTGGAAAAAAAACAAACTCTGGGAATACACACACATTTAACTGGGCAACATTATCTGTACAGACAGCTAATTCAGAATAACCACTATTACATTGTCTCACCTGTGGACACTTCAGAGATCCTTTTTTCTCCTGTCTCAGTGCTGTCCACTTGCTGATCTTGAAGGACCTGGGCAGAGGATACTTTCATTAACACATTTATAATATATTCAAATTTATGAGAAATGCAGGAAAATGCAAGATGTTGGAAAAGCTGCAAAGCTCTAGTGACGAAAGACAAATAATGAGGAAATTACTTTGAATGTTTCAGTTTTGCTTCCTATGGAAGCCCTCTTCTTTGGTGTGGGTGCTGGAGGGTACTCAAACCTGAAATGACAATGAACAAAATGTAAGACGAACCTCATCTACATGTCTAACTTTTCACCCCTCAAGTTCCATTGCATCTGGTATGTGCTTTTTAAATACATTCTGTCTACATTTAGATTTAATGTGCTCTCAGAATCACAGATGGATATGAGGAGAGGTAAAACCATCAATAGAAACAAATACGGTGCATGTAGAACCACTTAACTGTAAAACTCTAACTCTTACAGAGACAATAGGAACAACGAACAGCATTTGCAGATGGTGAGAAGTACTTAAGTGGGACAGTGATAATGGTCTGGTGGCAGCAGATTGAGCTGAAGTAATTTCTGTTCTGTGGGCAATTACTACAGAGTTTAACAGATGAATTTTGATTTAAATGTACTGCATGTTTGCACTTTGCATAATTATTTGTTGATAAAATGTATCAAGGTGAAAATTAGGTTTTAATTAAAAAAACAAAACAAAACAAAAAAAAACCCACATGTGCTAACAAAGTCATTTGGTGACTGGAAGGCAAAAGTCTCTGAGACAACAATGGCCAAATGTTTCTATCAATACTCACCTGAAAGAACGGTCAATAATAGTTATCACATCTCCATGCTTCAAACGTTCAGACTGTTGCAAAGCCTCTCCGTTGACACGAGTTGGATTCACTGCGCTCAAATTCGTCAAAATGACCTTGGAGAGACAAACATAAAAATCACCTCAAACACAGCCCCCCAAAGTAGCAGAACACTGTCAGCAAAGCTTTTACTTTTATCTAGGTCAAAATCTCCCACAGTGAACTCACAAGTGATTTAAGCAATGAGACCTTTATATTAACTACAAAATGAACATTGTGATGATCAACATATGAAGACATTAACACAATTCATCAAAAAAAATATCCTTTAATGCTCAAACACTGACAAGTTAATGTAGTCTTGTGTCATTACCTCTTTATTTTCATTCAAGTCAATTCTGCAATGCTCCTTGGAGACTTGAGGAAGCTGAATACGAATATCGCAGTCAGGCTTCCTGTAAACAGAAACAAATGTGCAACAAAAGAGACATGCTAGGTTTACATCTTAAGTGGTGCTGGCTCATAAGGACTGAATGAAATGATCCACAGTCCAACAGTAAAGTGAACTTGATAACTGGAGGTTTGAACACACAATAGGAAGTCATTCGTACTTCATGTAAGAGCAGGAGCAGACATGTGTTTTAAGATTCTGGCGTCAGCAGCAGATGGCCCGCCTCCAAACCAGAAGGGTTTTTATAGCACCTCTGTCAACTCCAACATAAAGCTACACACAGTACACGCTGGCTCCAACACAACATTTGCTTTCTGTTTTCTGTCCTACTTCACAGATATGTCTTATTATTAAAAAAAAACCCAGTACACTAAAGGTGAAACAAATGAAAAGAAGAGATTTATCCTGAAAACAAACCAAGATTAGACCCACCAACCAAATACATTTTTATTGATCTCACCTTCCAAACAAGCACGATGCAGTGAGAGGAAACTCAGTCCCATCTCCTCCACTCCTCTTAACCACCACTATTTTGCCATGCAGGGGCATTTTCGTTACGTTACCTGCAACGTTAGCAAACACATGTGTCAAAGCTGCACAGTGCTAGCTAACAAACAACAAGGTCATGTTTGGGAAACAAATGTCAATTTTTTAAATAGAGTATAGCATTTAGGCAGAAACCGTCCAGAAACAAGCAATTACTGACAATTTCTAATAATAATAATGATTTATAATTTCATTAGAAACGTATTTAATTGGCGTTACTTAGTAATATCTCTTTTGATCAAGGCTACTGTTTTAATGTTAAGCTAATTGGACGTTATTGCTACGTTTGGAAGCAGCAGGTCGTTATTCGGGAGAGGTACTTTAAAAAATATACTGCTGACAACTGTGAGACATCCCACGTGTAAAGTCTGTCTCGATAATAACGTTATACTTTTGTCAGATATAGAGAACAACGTAGAATTGAGAATTTAAGTGAGATTAGGGACGACGCGACACAACACGTTTTTCAGTGAAACATGCTGGTTTAGCTCAAACTTAACTCCGTGGTCAAGATTGCAGAGGAAAACATTTGTAGGCGTTGTAACCTTACCTGGAAATCTGTTTAAAAAGACGTCAACTTCTGGCAGTCCATACACATCGACTGGGATGTGGCGACGAGGATTTTTAAAATAATATCACATCAGACTAAAAGTACAGTTACAACCTACCGTACGCTACAATGTACATAGGTGAATGGCTAACGGAAGCTAGCTGTGGCAGCCGTCACTTGTCGTCTCTCGCTTCTCCCACAGAGGTGCCGTAGTATCACTCCGCCAGACTACAAACATACACACTCAGTAAAGAAACACACGGATTAACTCCGGTTATATGATATATACTATGTATTATATGTGTTACCATTTTAACAGTTATATTTGTATGCCTGCATCAAATGTAACTTGCCTTTAAAGAAAAGGGACTATTTTGTTTACGAATTTGGCGGAACGATTTCACGTCGGTAAAGGGACACTCATTTGAAAAATATTTGAAATTCCGCGCGAAGGATTGTGATTGGTTGCAACGTCACTCTCTCAGTAAGAGGGAGGGGCATCGTAGAGAGGGCTTCACAGAAACCAGGTTTGACCTATGAGTCCAGCATTTGTAATGTATATAGATAAAAGATATCATTCCAATAGATTATAGTAATAAAGGGTTTAATGTACAGGATAGTATAGCATTATGTGCTGTTATTTAGTAGGTGTTGTAGGTGCAAAAAAACCCTGACAGTATACAGGTGTGTTTAACTGCTTATGAATTCATCTTTTAAGAGACAAAATGTGTTACACTGAAAAAAAGAGAATTGTTGAATTGACTTATAAAAACTCATTTCAGTTGGTAACGTATGGTATGAATTAAGCTTTGTGAAAGCTTCACTTTAACCCAACTTCATTGCTGAGGTAATTACTAGGTCTGGTGTTTATCTAGTGGGTGGCAACACTTAATTTGAATATTAACAGCAACATGTGAAGCCTCATATCAGCTCATTAATGCTTTGCTACTGCCACACACAAAAAGTGATCACAAGGATTCAAGAAAGTGTGAAGGAAGATAGTGACTGTCTTCTGTCTGTGGATATGATGCACGAAAATCTGAGGTCACCCCATAGCAGAAAATGAAAAGAATGACACACGCGAACAACACAAACACATTTAATAATTATTAAATGTTGGTTTTATTTTTGATCTTTTTTTGTTGTTTTTTTTTTTTTTTTCCAAAGTCGCTTGATAATCTTGACAAAATTGCAACATGTTCCATACTTCTCAAAATGACGGTGTGTCTGTTGCTATTCCAGATTAGCTGTGGAGGGAAAAGTTGTGCGCTGTTCTGGACAGGTGAAGTCCTAAATGATGAAAGCAGCTTTGACCGTACAAATAAAAAGAAACACATGAACGACTAAGAGAGACTCCACACTGGCATCCTATGTCGTAACGTTGCGAGGGGGTCAGGGCCGGTGTCTCTCTGCACGAGTCCTGGTCTGCCAGGCCTAACGAAAATGAGTGACTGAAGAAAAAAAAAAAAAATCAGGGGCTCAGTAGCAGAAGTGTGTTTATGTGTGCATCTGTGACAGGAGGGTTAGGATGTGCAGCACAGAACATATACAAAGAACAGGCCAAGCACACAAAATGATTCCTTCCTGAGACATTGGCGTGTGTACAGTAATGATGGTCAAGATGACGTGTGTGTTAACGGTGAAGGCGTTTTGGCGTAAAGTGAGTTGCAGGGTGCAAGGTTGGTCTGGATCCGGCAAAAAAGTCACATATTTGTTTCTACCACAGGTTGCCGGGCGGAGGGGAGGGGGAGTTTTGTGAGGACTTCGTTAACAAACATCACATTTGGGACCTTCACTTGCCTGACCACTGACCGAGCAGAGGGATCACTACAATCTAGTCTTTTCCCATCCACTACACATTATTGATCCATTCAGAGACTACTGAGAATCACTTGTGTTTAATACAGTGTGTATGTACACCATTCTTCACATTTTAACTCTCTTTGAAGCTGAGCTGCACTTGAACCTGGCAGGTTGCCAAGTGGCATCTAAGCTCACCATTTTCAGAAAACACCATCTTTTTTTCTGCTACATGGCCAAAAAGCTATGCCCCGTTTGGAGTGCTACTTTGTTATCTACCGTATGTAAAAAACATGTTTTCAAAGTGTAGGAGGGGAGGAAGAGGTTGAAGTTGTTTGTGAAAGCCACATTCTGAACAGCCAGTGATTGGTTAAGGGTCTGTCCAGTATTTAGTAGGACACAAAACATGAAAGAACTTCCTTCAGTAAAATGTGCTCAAAATGTCTTTTCTTGCATCACAAACCTATAAACAAAAACACATAAAAGGTATTCTTAAAAAAAAAAAAAAAAAAAATCAGGTGAAGCCTAAAACTCTTCATAGTTTTAAAGAAATGAATACAGCTTATATACACAAACTCAAAGGCTACTTAAAATACACCTTAATAATGAATCTTCATTAATTTGATTTCTTGAAAGGACCTGTGACCATATCATACAACCAAGTTCATACAATCATTTTTTTCCATTCTCTTGGAAGCGAAAAAATAAAGAAAAAAAAGGAAAACAAATCCAACCTGGAATAGTAGGTGATATTCATCGCGACTTGTTTTCTGTGCACAGTTGTGTATGTGTGTGTGTGTGTGAGTGTGTAAATGTGTGTATGTCTGTGTGCGTGTGTGTCTGCGTGTGTCTGTTTGCATGTGTAGACTGGAGAGAAATTTCAACATCCTTTGCTTTTTGTTAATTAGAATAATGTACAAATGTGATAAAACTGAAACGTCTCTCTCAATACTCTCGATGGGTATGAAAAGATTCAAACAGTGAAGGAGTACAACAATTTCTAATCTCAGAAAACATGTCCTCATTTCAACCCGCCATTCTGTCCCAGACATGTCAATCACAATAGTTCCTTAACTTTTTCTATATATATTTATATATCTTTTGTACGAAATCTGTTTTTTGAAGTTGGAAAAAGAGAAAAGACCCAGAGTCTTTGAGGAGGAGGGGGGGGGGTCTTTTGACAAGTCCCAAGCTTGCAGTCTGCCTCAGAGTACAACAAAAAAAGTGTCTGGTGTCCGTCAAGTCAGTCTATGCATTGTCCTTGTTCATATATTTGTCTCACGGTGCTTCACCCACTCTCGGTTCTATAAGAAACTGGTCTCCACTGCATCCAGATTTGTTTCCATGAGTCTTTTGGAGAAAGGTGGAGAGGGGAGGAGCAGCAGTGGAGGAGAGAGTGGAGGGAGAAGGAGGATGAGTCATCAGCAGTGTTTACGGTGTGGTCTCTCAGAGGCATCCTGTTGCCCCGGCCTGCCCCGGCCTTACCTCCCCTCACCATCAGGTCGGTGCTCCGGTGTGAGGGGAAAGCAGATCAGGAGGGTGGGGATTTGTGTCATAGCAGAGGAGGAGGTTGGCTCTGCCGGTCTCCTGTGTTCAGCAGTCAGGGTCAAGCCCCCCCCCCCTCCTTCGCCCCTCCTCTTTAGAACGTCGAGGGAGGAGACAGAGAGCATCGTGAGGATAAAATAAAAAGGTGGGCCGTTACTACGGCGATTGTGTGGCTGGACTGCTTTGGGCAGAGCTGGGGGACAGACTGGGGCTGCAGCTGCCTGGGGGGGCGCCGCTGGGCCGGCCGCCTGCAGCCCCGCTTTCCAGACCTTCTGAGTTCTCCAGCATCTCCTGGATGAGAGGGGGCATGGAGCCGGGGATCTCCATCTTTAGGGTGATGACACGTTCAGCGCCTGGTTGGAGAGAGATGGGAAAATGTAAACGACCAAAGCTTTTGCAAAATACATTTCAGACATTCATTCTTCCTCTTTCAACACAATTTACTATGATATTAAACAGAGAAGTGTGGGACTGAGACTAGTCTGGAGCACAGACCTTTAGCACTGATGCTTCTCAGATCAGTGATCTTCATCAGCATCTTGGGGAACATGTGTGGTTTGTGGGGCCTCCTCCTCCTTACATAAATCTTCAATGCCTCCAGGAGGGGCTCCTGCAGGATGTCTACCTTCTCCGCCTGTTCCAAGTCCTGACGGTCTATGGATAAACACACAAAGTACAGAGAAAGGGTGTCAAAAATCTCCTGCTGCCATAATCACAATTAGCCACTTGGTGGTGCTCAGTGAAAGAGCACAGCATAGCCACTGCTATCTCATCCAATGTCAGTCTTAATTATTAAAACTATGAGCTGGTCAGTGGAAGTGTTTCAGGCAGTTGGTAAAGAGATTGAGATTGTTCAATATGTTTTGAGGTGACATGTCATACCTCCACACAGCAAACAGATGGCACTGAGCAGCCCTGTCTCTGCATCGTCCATCTCCAGAGGAAGGAGCTGGTTGGCAAAGGCAAAAACCAGGTCGGTGAGGGGACCGAAGCCGGCGTTGTGCATCTGGGTTCGGTTTAGCGTGAGTCCATCTGAGAAAGTCATGGTGTCTTGCTCTGGTGTGTAGCGTGTACAGATCCGGAGTATCTGGGGGCAGCGGAGACAGAACAGGTTGTTGATTAGGTTAGAAATTTGAGCCCTACTTCTTTTAAGACTATCTGGATAATGTTTGGTGAAACGTTGGGCTGTCGCTCTCACCAGGATGTCCAGACAGGCCGCTTTGAGCAGAGTGATCTGGTCTGCGATGGTGAGCGTTGTGAAGCCGGGCAGCTGCTTAGCAAACTCCACAGTCTTTATGATGCACTTAGTGGAGAGTTCGCTGAACTTGTCCCACAGGTCTACGTCCAAGGATACACGTCGTTCTGAGCTGTTAGTCTGGAAGGAGGCAGAGGTGGAAATTTTTTTTAATATAAACTGTGGTTACCAAAAGTGCAAGTGACAACAAACATAGGCAGACACAGATCATCAGTGTTGTGCTACCGACCGTAGTGTATTTGCCCAGCTGGCAGAGGGAGGGGAAAGTTTCCTGGTGCGCCTTGCGAACTCTGTCGATCATCTGCTCTGTGTCAGGACTCAGCACGTAGCTCTCTGTGCACTCCTGCTTCTTCTCGTCCTTTTTCTTCTTGTTCCGGTCGTTCCTCACCGCTGCAGGGAGCAAAGAGCCGATTAAGTATGTTTAAATATTTTTTTTAAATTTTGATTTTAACCATCAATGTTCATAATGTATTTCAGCTACACAGTGTAACCTTCAATTGATGAGGTCATTCCACTTTTAAAGCCGAACGTTTGTGGCCTTCATCAGACTATTAAACCTATACAGATTGCCTCAAAACAACCACACAGCCTACATGTCGCATTTCACACGGTAAAACAGAGATCGAGATCAAAAGCAAAGTCATCAGCAGGAAACGATGCTCTATCTGCAGCACACAGCAGCAACACTATCACTTCTCTTATCCCATGCTATAAGATAAATGTTGAGAGACAGCTCCATCGAAGAAGTGCTGTGGTAATGGAGGGAGGAGGGGAGAAAAAAAAACCCTTGAAATAATCCAATGTGGTTTCCCTCTGGGCGATCTGGCTGAGAATAGTGTGCTCACCCCAAATGACAAAAAACACTAGGCGAGGTGTTTAGCATTGGAATCCCATTACGGGCTCGATCCATTTCTTCCAGCCCATCTAGACTGGGGTGCCGCTTAGCTACGACTGGGTTGTGTATGTGTGTGTGTGCATGTGTGTGCGTGTGTGTGTTGAGGGTGGGAGGGGTGAGATGGGGTGCTAGTTGATAAATAGTGGTGGTGGATGGAGCTATCCATAAGGCTGACAAATTGCCACAGCTTTCATTAGGGGTCCCGGCTAATCTAATAACATAATATGACAAATATCCCACCTCTAATGGTTTTAAAAGGGCTCGGCTGCTGAGCCCATGCTGAAAAAAAAAAAGCATTCAGCTTTCTCTCTTTCACTCTCGCATCTCTCTCTCTCTCCTGGTTATACAACACATGCTCTCTTTTCTCCTCCTCCTCTCATTTCATTCTCACCAATGCACACCATCTCCCCTTTTCCAAAATTGTATTTCATGTGCTCTAAATCATCCCACTTTCCTAAACTCATCTCCATCACTCCTCGCATCTCCGCCTCCCCTCCAGGTACCCCAATTCGCCCAGGCCGATCAGATTTTCCCCGTCTTAATCCTAACCTTGACCATTAAGGGTTGAGAGCGCTCGGGCTGATGGGAGATCAGTGTCTGTGACAGAGGGGCATGGCCCGGGGCCAGGGAGGGATGCACTGCTCGGTGCTGCTGCTCATCCATCAGCCCACAGACAGGCCTCCCTGCCTGGGAGAACATGAAGGGAAGGAGGAGGGAGGAGGGGCTGGAAGTCTGATGCTGCACTATGTTATTGCTAAGCACTGCTCGCCAAAACAAGAAATGAAGAAGACCCCGCTGTGCAGATAGAGCGGGGTAATACATTATTTGCCAGCATTTTATTGGTACTCATGTGGCAGGAAACTGTGGACGCCAAAACGTGTGGATGTGCAGCAGGAAACAGTGAAGGAAAGTGTGAATCAAAAATGATTCCATATGCTATAATGGGGCTGTTTTCTAAACAGTGAAATGCATCCCATTTACATTTACTTTAATAAGCTAATTATGACTTGGTGAGTGAAGGAGCCAGTTGCATAAAGCGTAGTAAGCTGCTGATCATACAGCATTTGGGCCGACCCCGCTTGTGGTGCTGATTGGGAATCCGTGTCCTGTCTGCCATGAGGGGAGGGGCGGGGGGGCTGCAACACAGTCGATGTCCAATTAATTCACAAATAAAAGCGGGGCATCCCTAGCGCCCAGACATTACCCGCTCTGACAAATTGGCAGCACAATCATAAGCCGCACAACACAATTTAATGAAGTCATTAAAGAACTATTAGGCACGACTGGCGATCTGTCATGGCGAATTGCCACATGCAATAACTTGGGGTTGGGGGGTGGGGGGGGACTGTAGCGGGGGAGTGAAAATGAAAGAAATACTGCCTTACTTTTTTTATTACGTGTGTGTGTGTGTGTGTGTGTGTGTGTGTGTGGATACAATCGTGCATTTGATGTTTGTGTGCATGTTAACTTCGAGCGATGCATCTTTCAAAATGCATTAGCAGAATATGAATGCTAATGGGGGAACTTGCATCCTGGATTGTTTGCGGTTTACATGTTCATTGCATAAAAATGATTTACAAGAGCTGGCGAGTTAACGTGTACAGAATACTGTGACAGCACACGCTCGCACAGCCATCACTCAATCATTTGTTCTCATAGTGGATTTCAGCTGCAGTGTGCAGTTAATAGACAATTTCTGTTAGTGCCTCGGTGTGTATTTGTGTGTGTGTGTGTGTGTGTACAAGACAGAGAGAGGTGGGCAGACAGGGATAATTCGTGTGAGGAAAATTAAAGCACTGGCAGCTCGTCCATCACACAGATTAAATTCAATGGAAAGATAAAAATGTCAATGTTCCCCCTGCTCCTGCTGCTCGCAGTGCACAGCCACCGTCGACAGTGATGAAACTTTCTCCCTCTCCCTCTCTGTCCTCCAGCCTCTCTCGCCCCTCCTCCCTCCCCCTCTCTCAACTCCAGATTTTCATTCTCACTCACACTGGGTTCAATACTCCTTCCTCTCTCAGCCTTCATCTTTCTCTACTATCCTGCCTCTCTGGCTGATGTTATCCTCCCCTTGCTCTGTTCTCCATCATTCTTTGCTTCATCTTATTTTACTTTTATTACTTTTTTCTATCGCTGAATAACGCCTTCCTCGAGGTACATGTGAGCGATGGCTTCGTGAGCAGCACAAACAAAGGGGGAGGGAGATGATAAAGGGAGGGCTGGGATATGGGGGCTGGTCTGAACTCGCCAACATAAATTCTTTTTCAGGGATTGTGCAATTGAAGCGTAAGATCATCCCTGATGCACGAAAGAAGACTGAAACTGGAAAAGTGTCAGCAGTGGGAATGAAGTTCCTTGAGTTGAACTGTGCTTCATATATAAATATACTGCTTGAGAATCCAGAAACCTTTTTGGTTTGTGATCCTTACAAAAAAGAGCAAAGTCAATTTATGACCTCTTGTCAAACTTTACATATTAACATTTACATATTTAAATAGTGATTTTTCCTTTGTTCTAAGAAAGTTATATTTAATTTTTTTTCAAATATATACATTAAAAGGTATCTTAAAAATGAAAATAAAAAAAGTCATTGTTTTACGTGTCAGAAATGTGTTTCTTTCAAACTTGTAATTTAACTCATGACCCCTACCTGAACCACTTGTGTGCAAACATGAGGCAAACTTCCTCAATTTTTTCATGTTTAAAGCATTTTAACATAATTGCAAACTTTTACATTCAAACTGCAAATTTTTAAAAACTTTCAGAAATGTAGAAATGTATTCCCTAAGTCTTGATTTTCTTAAAGCGCACACTGTCAGGTTGATATTAATGTGGCACGAGCCTTACAGGCGTTTCTCTTGTAACCCTCCACTTGCTCCAAATACACCCCCCCACCCTCCTTCTGACGCCGTCTTGCTTGGCATTGCCACCTGGCAGCAGGCCTGGCACTGTCGTCTGGAGCTGTCTGCCGGCAGACGCAAGGTCACCCAGACGTCCCCCGGCGCCAGCAGGGGGTCCACCTTCTGTGTGTGTGTGTGTGTGACAGAGAGTGTATGGTGTCCAAGTGGAGCTGTCTGAGTGTATTTCTGTTAAGGCGGTTTTATTCATATCAGATTGTGTTTGTCACCTTGCATGTGCATAATTTGAGCGTGTGCATGAAATTATGCACAAGCATGCATTTTTATGTGTGTGTGTTCTCACGTCAGTGTGTGCGTGCGAGAGGCAGAGAGACTCCCTGCTGGCCCCAGATGGCCAGCCTCTCCTTCCTCACCAGCCCAGACCAGTTTCACTAGCCAAAGTCACTGCTGAGGACACGAGATGAGCAATCTGCACACTCGGCACAAAATGACCACAATCAGAAAAAAAAGGCATTGCCATAAAACCAAAACCAGCTGAGCGAAGGTGGGTCGAAATCCATCCCATAATAAAACGTCCAGCCTCCATTCCCATTCAGAAAACCAATTTCAGCTGTTTTCACTTTTGCAGTACTACATAGCCACCACTAGATGGCTCTCCAACTCCAGTCTATCCCCTTGTTGAGTGCTGTGTGCCTCTGTGTGTGTGTGTAAAAGAGCCGGCTGCTGTGATCCTTCTAACCATGATTAATGGCCCCATTCAAAGGTAAGGAGCTCAGAGGATAACTTCTTTTACTGTAAGCCACAGTGCTGTGGCATGGGGAGCGCTCCCTGCACTCGCTGTGGCAGAAAAGATGAGGTAAATAGCGCTGGGAAGACAGGAGGCAGGGAGGGATGGAG